>SNQJ01S0079257.1:14872-50836 GCA_010110895.2 Picea sitchensis | reverse complement strand
AAAAGGGTCCAGATCACTTGCGAGCAAGTGTCCTCAAAGAATAAGTGGTCTCAGTGCGCCAGAGCGGGATGTTACAAAAAAGGTATTGTTAGGGTTAAATAACATATACTTGTAATGTTGATTGCTATCTAATTTGCAAAGTTATGGTAACATTGTGTCATGGCCTTGGTACCTTATTGTAATTTATTGTTATGGTGGTGTGTAAGGAGTAATATCATTGCAATATATCATTGAAATATGTAAGGGTAATGTTATGTCCTTATAAAAAAAAATGTAATTTTAGTGTTAGATATCATATGAAATATAATGGCATTGTGGTCTTATCATAATACTATTGACTCTTTAGTTATTGATGATTTATAAAATATGAGGTTCCTTGAACTAAGTACCATAGAGTATTACAAATTAGTAAATGAGGTTTATTGTTCCCTTTTATAATGTTGAACTTGGTGGGTTGTTGTCTGAATCCTTCTGCCTTGTGCCTTCCATAGAGGTTGCAGTCGTGCATTTAATTACTGTTGTACTTGGTTGAGTCATTTAAATACTGGGTCTGCTTGTGTCGGGCGGGATGTAGACACCTCCATGTTCCTCAAAACAGTCGCCAGCCCTGAGACCTTAAATGGTTAAAATCGATGGGAACCTGGGCTTGAGCGTTGCTTATGTGTCTTGGAGGTCCTAACCATTGTAGGGTAGAACGAGCGGGTAATCAATTTTACTTATTGTCACGTGATCATCGTTTATGCATGTAGTTACTTATCGTGCGTCCTTGTCATCTTTCTATGTTCATCATGGTTACGTCTTATTCTTCGTCGGGTGGTGACGTAGGGTCAAATGTGTTTGTTTCCCTTGTACAAGCGCACACATACTTTTAGAACAAAAAAAAAATTCACTTGTTGTAAGAGGTTGTCGTCGTGACGAATGGGAGACTGTCACAGTTTCATATATAAAATTTCGATATAAGTTCACCAATACATAATCTATCATAAAGACCATTTAATAAGAAAAGGTCATCGTGATGATAACCATCTAACAAACACAAACACCATCTAAAATACACATATAAATTCGCTAACATAATCAAATTATATATACCTCTACCAGATATAAATGTCATTAATTTGCTAGAACACAAATCTAATAATCTAACAGGACATCATCATTAAAATCCCATCAAACAAAGCACAAGCATTGTCTAACATCATCATCACACACATATTACAAGAATCATTTAACATACACATCTGTCAAGAACATTTAACAGACATATATAACATGACCTAACAATGTACACATCAACATCAACACATAACTTATTTATGTACTTCATCGTGATCAATAGGAAAAATGCACATTTAATGAACATTGTTATAACATACACATCTATCAAGCATATCTAACAAACACATCTAAAATGACCTGTAATGTACCTCAAAATTGTCATAATATTTTTTTTCATGGGACATTAGTCTCCAAATAATTTTATATGACAGTTGGTAAAAGAAGGTAATCTTCATTCCTGTTATAAATATCTGTGAGGTAATTCTGAGTTCTGCCTACTACATGATGCCATTCCCACACCCGTCTAACTTACTTTGGATAGAAAACTTATATGGATAATTCACTAAAGATTCTGGCATTTCTCTTAGTCTTAAACTTACTCACCTATATACATATATATATTTATCTATATAGTAGTTTAGAATTAGAATTTATAGTCCTAATCTCTCCTTAAACTTGAGATTCCTATGTTTGCATGCAAGACTATTTAATTTATTTATGAAATAAAAAGCACTTACCATATATATATATATATATATATATAGTCATGGGATCGAGACTATATCCCTCAACTGAATATACGTGACTTAGTAAAAGGCACTTGGCATCGTTGTATAGTCCAGGTCATTAAATGAGTTCCTTTATGATTTATTCGGGGTTAGTGATATTTCAGTCCATTTACCTAAACGAGTTCAGGTAATGAGATATCATGCTAATCCTCGTTAACTATGAATTAACTAAAATATATCCCAATGGAGTCTTCACTTGAATGATGCATTAACTACAAGAAATAGTTGGAGAGATCGAGTCCCAACTAGTCATGTCATGAAGGGACTAAAATAACTATGTGTTTTTTCTTGACATGGGACGAAAGGCTTACTTGTCATAAATGGATTTAAAGCTCAACACCTGCCATTAATGGAGGTCTTGTGTGCATGGGTTTCAGTGGCTTCTGCCTAACCCTTCCTCTAATCTAACCACGCCAAGTTGACCTTATCACATGGCCTGACCAACCTTTGTACCCTCAACATTTAATCATCATAGTAAGGGATTATCTTAGAGTAAGAGAGTTTTCTTTGTCAATGTGAAGCCCAAAGATGGATCTGCGTGTTATTTCCTCAATAAAAGGTTATGCGTGCTATTTCTCAACAGGGGAGACTGTTGGTTGGAGTTCGTTACCCGATGAAACAACATATTTGTATTCCTTGGTAAGTTGTAATATGTTGTTGTATTTAAAGATAGAGTGGGACTTATAAATTCGTTACAGTGAGAGAAATATCCGTTCTATAATTCCTCTTATAGTTTTAAGTTAACTATTCCCCTTATCATCGTTCCTTGAAATATTTTTGGGTTGTTTTCCTATTATGGATAATTGTATTATTGGGTTGTTTCCCTCTCGAACTCTCTGGAGGTTTTGGAATTCATATCCTTTGCTATGATTCGAAGAAATTTGTACCTGTATAGTTTTTTTGTGTGTACTCTAAATCTCAGGTTTCGTTATTTCCCTTTTATCGCTATTATTATATGTCGAGTCTTGATGTTAAATATTTTGTGAGGATATGCAAGTCTTAGTCTGGGTTAAATGTTTCAAACTGTGTATAACATAATACATTGCATGTTCTTTCTTTCTCTCTGCAAAGGATGAATCCACCCTTTTGAAATTCTCAGTAAACCCTTGGTTGGTACTCGCACAAATAATTCCTCTTTACGGGTTATTGAATTCTAGTCCAGTATAGTTGAAGGAATGTGACTTCTTTATTTTGAACTAAAAAAAATACCCTATGACATAGAAAGTTTGAGTTCATGGAACTTCTTCGATTAATTGTATTTTCTTATTGTCGTTATCGTGGTCTGTATGTAATTTTACTCCATTTGAAAATCAACAGAAGATTACTCTCTATTTATCATTGACTTATAAATACCCTCTGCAAATCAAGTAATCGATTCAAGAAGGGTTTAAACTCAATATTTAAATTATTCCCTTGGCCTACACACACAACATATCCTATACAGTTTGTATGTTAACACTATTGATTATTTCATTTCAAAGTAATGGATTATAAGATTTGGTACCAACACTAATTATGGGACCTTGTTGATGCGAGGGTACCCATCAAGTAGTCCTTGGACCATCCTCCCCTCGGCTTGGACGTCTATCCAAACAAAAAGAGACAAGGAAAGGAGACGAGTCTACATGCCATAAGTTGAGTGCCACTATGGAATACCCTGTTGCTAACATTTATCATTTTGTTGATATTTTTACTTTCATATATTTTAATAATATTTAAATGGTAAATCTTTGCAGAGATTTTGAATGCGCATAATTTCAGATGGCAGTTGCTATCCTCAGCGAAAAAGTTATTTGTGTTACGTTCCCAATAAATTCTCAAACTTACCTTTCTCGGTTCTAGGAATGAAGGCCATGGTTCCATTCCAGATTTTCGTTAATATGTGTAGTTTTGTTATGATTTCTATATGGGTTGGTTGAAGAGTAAACCCATTCCATGATGATATATTTTTGTTGGAAGAGAATGTAGTAAATGCAGAAGGTTGGACACACTTGGATTTCTTAGTCAGATTGGATTTGTATTGTAAAATTTTAAATGGTTTAATCCTGGATTCTTTCTCTTGTATACGTGAAGTTGAAATACCAGGGTTATTGTATTTAAACCCAGTCTAAATAGCGTTATGATTCTTTATAACACCTAGACTATTTATAATAAGACATGTCGGCCTATATATTTTCTAGAAAATATGTTTCCCCAATTTTCTGTTCTATTACTTCTGTAATGTTATACTCATAAAACTTCATTTTTATTGTCTCTTTCTTTATTCGATATCATTTGAATGATTTATTCCTCGTTAATACAATTATCATATTTTGAACTTATCCAACTGTGAATATTCATGAAAACGGTTTTTCATACTTCTATTTACTAAGCTCATAGGCATTCGCCTTTCTAAACTTTCATTTTTCATAATCCTATTTGTATTAAAAGGCTCGATTTGTTTTCCTTGAATTTTTGTTTATCTTTCCATAATTCCTATTACTAGTTATACTACAATCTTCCATTATATTTTTCCATGCAATGGTAGTATAACAGTGTTATTACTTTGTATAACTTAGTACAGTAATATGCGAGTATAAAATCCTTTCATTCTGGTATGTCCTTCATCATTTCCTAAGTCAAATAAGTAGTAAAAGAATCCTTCGAAATTATTTCTATACTTATGAAACTACCAGATCTCTATGATCCGAAAATGGAATCGGTTTGACTTTGTTCATACTAGAAGTATGTTGGTGTATTCATAACTTTTCAATTCCAATCGTAATTAATATATGTATATAACTATATACATACAATCTTATTCAAAGCATAACATTAACATTGGTAGAGGTTTACCCTACACCTGTTCCATACATTTGTATTTTAACTTGTTAATATATGTATATAAATACATACATGCAGTCTTATTTCAAAGCATAGAATTAAAACTTGTAGGGGTTTATCCTACGCCTGTTCCATCAAATCTTATTTTAACTCATATCAAGAATTCACACAACTTTATACTAGATATATATATCCTCTTAAATCAATTTAAATAAAAAACGATTCTTGAAATGAAGAGACTGTGAGAAAATATTCTTAACAATATATATATATATATATATATATATATATATATATATATATATATATATATTCTAACTTCCTGCATTTCTGACCAAGATGAATATCTATAGCGTAATCTAACCTTGTCACAATATCTCACATGGCTGATATTGAGGAAAAGAGCGAAAGCTCTGATGGAAAATACAAACATTACACAGATATTTTCACCTAGAGCAAATGGGAAAACCAGCATATATTATATTGATACACATTGTGTTACATTATTTACAATATAATATACATACAAGAGCCTAGTGACATCCAAAAATCTAACCCAATGACATGGATTAGCCCAAAACCCTAATACCTTAACGAATAGCAAAACCATGGAAAAACCATGTGCGAAATCACCTAATATCAAGCATGGTCACGAGAAATATGTCGTCTCGAGGAAATATGCGGCCCGTGAAAATATGTGACTGGCTTAGGAGAAAATATGACCCAAAAATAAAATTGAGGCTTCCCAGAACCCCCTTGAGGAGCTCCGCCCTGCATGTGTGACTCAGACCTACTACTCATGCAAGGAAGATATAACACATACCCAACATTCTCCCACTTGTTGTTTTCTTTGCTACGAGGATTCTGAGGTTACATGATCCAATGATCGGGAAGCAATGCCCATGGATCCTCTACATGAAGAAAACTTCTCGGTGCTCACAGGAGTTTTTAATGAATCTGCAACATTCTTCGAAGTGTCCACCTTCATCAGTGACACTTTCTTTTAATATCCTCATGTCTCTTACTTACAAAATGATATTGAACATCAATGTGCTTTGTATGTGAATGATATGGGGGTTCTTAAGCCAAAATTGCACTCTGATGTCACACTCTATCCTTCTGACTTCTTGTACCAACCAATACTGAACACACAATATTTGTAACCATCGCTCACTTACTTGCATGAGTGGCTGCCATGTATTGATTACGTAGTTGAAGTGCCACTCATTTGTCTTTTGCTCATCAACTTATTGCTCCTCCAAATGGGTTAAACACATACACCTTGTGGATCTCCTACGATCCAAATCACCCGATGATCTACATCCACAAAGCCATGTATATCCTTCTCTGTCCAATCACGGTCTTCGCCATTAGCACAATCCATTCTTGATGCCATGAAATACACGAAAACTCTTTTTCACTGTCAATGCTCCTTCACGGATTTTTGACGTATACACGCTCAAAATCCCGCTTGCATGTACAGTATCCGGTCTATTACGGAACATTGTACACATCAAACTATTTGCACTCAAATATGGAACCGCGAGACATGCATCCTCCTTTTCTTCATGTGTCTTGGGACGATGATCCGCAGATAACTTTGCACCTACATGAATATGGACCTTGATAGGTTTACATTCCTACATATTAAACTCTGCAATATTGTCACCATTGTATTTTTCTCGTTTAACCGGTTTCTCCTTACCGATCTCTTTTTAATTTCCTTGCCAAAAGTAAATTTGGAAGCACCAAGATCACTTCATGTGAATTTAGAAGGACAAGCCCGAGTTTTTACAATCATGGATAATCTTCTTGTTGTTCCTATCAACAACATGTCATCCACAAGATAAATAAATCAAATGATCGCCAATTAATTTAGAATACACCCGGTGATCCTCTTTGCTTCTTGTGAGCTAAGTCCCGACATATAAGTATCAAAATTTTTGATACCACATCATGGTGATTGTTTTAAACCATACAAGGACTTTCATCTTGCATGCCAGCTCCTTTTTTCCCTTCACATCATAACCTTACGGTTGCTTCATAAAGATTTCTTCTTCAGATCCCCAGCGAGGAATGTTGTCTTCACATCCATCTGTTCAAAATCGTCGACAACAACGAGATAAAGAAAGTCTTATAGAGTTAACTTGGCAGTGGTAAAAATCACCAAATCAATTCCCTCAACACGGGGTAGCCCTTTGCTACTAATCGAGCTTTGTATTTTCTCCACTTTTCCATACATTAGGCTTCTTTTTAAATACCCATTAAGATGTGGGATTTCTTCATTTGAAACTCCACTAGATTCCGAGCCTCATTCTTATCCAAAGTGCCATTTCTTCTTCCTGGCCTTTTCGATTTCATCCTGCAGATCGCGCTTCCACGGCGGTTCTAGGATCGTAAATGCGATGACAGACAAAGAAAAATTTGAGCAATCGAAGGGTGGACTGCCGCTTCTACGGTAGCCTTCTTTCGATCGATCTCCTCAATCGGAGTAGGATCTTCTTCGATTCATTCTTACATGAAGTCTACTTCATCATCCCAAAATCCCAAACTCTATCTTCTATGGTTCTTCCTTGCTTGGTAGGACTTCTTTTATCAAAGCATCCTTCATTTCTCTAAATACCATCATTATACGACTAGTTTCTAGGTTCCAAATCTTATGCCCTTTGAGACCATCTTTATATCAATAAAGATACATTTCATCCTTTTTATCTAACTTACCTCTATTCAGCTGGAACATGAACATATATAAATGACAACCAAATACTGTAAGATGTGAGAGGTTCCTTGCAATCCATATCTTATTGCTTGTAACCCAACAGCATTGAGGGTGATCGGTGGCGGATAACGTACAATGCCTACGCCGGAATTCTTTCCCCTATCCGGCATACTTGAGCATGCACCACTTTTCCATCAATGTCTGTTCATCCTTTCCGCGCTCCATTACGCTAAGGTGTATATGGAGTAGTCTACCTTAACTATACCACACTTCTACAAAATTCTTCAAATTCGTTATGAGAACTCTCCACCGTTATCATCCTCAACTTTTTGCTAATTTTGAATTTCTCTGTTTGATTCTCAACAAGGCCTTAAACTCTTTAAATTTGTCAAAGACTTATATTTCTTCCTGGGGAAATGTATCAGAAGCTTTCCTCAGGAATTCATCTATAAAATGGACATAATATGAATTTTCCCAATGATGGGACCGACGGATCAAAACATCCTTGTGAACTAGATGTAAAGTCATACGCCCTCGTTCTTTGAGGAGGAATATTTTTGATTACGCTTCCCATATAGACGTGTTTCGCAATCAAATCAGAAATTAGACATACCTTCAACCATACCTTTACGTTAGTAGTGAGTCGAAGACCCTTCTCTCGATATGCCCCAGTATTTGATGCCATAACATAGCCTTTTCTCCAAAGACTGTGGGGTTCTTTCTTCTTCAACTTCAATGTCAGGGAACAATGGGCTATTACACCCATCACTAATAATTGTGCTTCTAGCATCTTGCTCTGAGTTCAAACCGGAACTCCCTCATCAACACCATTGCTCCTCGAACCATCACGGAGTTCCCTTTTCAAAAATTGCTTTTACCCTGACATCTTCCATTTTGCTTACAAAATCAAATTTACGTATACAGGATGTGTAGAACACTAGGTGTTCTAATCCTTCCATCTATGAGTCTCAACGATGGCCCTTCCTTTTCTATGATTAAGTTTGTCAGATCATTACCCAAAGAAAACACACTCATCCCTTTTCATATTAGGAACCACTCCACGTGAGAGTCATATATATGAAGGATACTTTGGGAATCAACCATATCATGATGATGCATTGTGTGCTTGAAAGGCCAATTTTTGCATTCCCTCCTTCTTCCTTGGGGTCTTTTCTTACGTAGAAGATTCTTCATATCCCTTATTTTCTCAACTTTGGATCTACAACGCTTCTTGTAGTGCCCTTATTTTCCACACCTCAACATACCCTTACAAACTTTCAGGAGATTTGCGATCTACCCTTGAACTTAGATCTCCCACTTGAGTGAATCTATTCCTTTCACGGGCGTCCTCTTTACAAATAATGCATCGTATATGTCCTTCCATATTCTTTAGTCTCATCTCCTCAGATAACAAGGATGAGACCAATTCATCAAACACAAAGAAGTTGTATTACTACCTATAGCCACAACAAGACTATCCCACAATTCTGGTAAAGAACAAAGTAAACTAACACATTTATCTTCATCTGAAATTTTAATATCAACGAGATACTAAACACCACCCGATGTGAAGGCGTTCAAATGCTCTACCACCGGTCATCTATAAACCTCAAGTTATACAACTTCTTTCGGGAATATTTTATTTACGGGGACTTGGTGATACAACTTCCCCAGCACCATAAATCTTTGGTTTGTAGCTTCCTCGACATTGATACTTAATGGGAGGAACACGGGTCGAATTGTGCTCTTGCCTTAGATCCATCTTTTTCCAGGTCATCTGCGTGAAGGTCATGGAGTGTCATTTGAATCTATCGCGATCCAACGATCTATCAAAAAGATCTTCCATCTTTGAGCCAAAGCTCAAATGTTCCCAGTAAACTTCTCGATCTCCATCTGAATTGCTCGCCATTTCTTTTCACTGAAAAACAATACGAGATCTCCCACTATAACAAGGCTTATCAGTCCCGAACCAAAACCTTGACGTAAAGCGTCCCCTTGAAACCGATAAAGCTCGATACCAAAAGTAAACCAAATCTAACCTTGTACAATATCTCGCAAATAATATTCAGAAGAACGGAAAGATACAATGGAAAATACAAACATTACAAAGATTTTCACACGGAAACTAAGCCCAGGAAAACGTATATATTATATTGATACACATTGTGTTACGTGATTTACAATACAATATACATATAGAACCCGATGACATCCAAAACCCTAACCAATGACACGGATTAGTCAAAACCCTAATTCATTAACTCGAAATACCCAATGACCTGGATTAGTCCAAAACCCTAATTCCTTAACCGAAAATAGAAAACCATCGGCAAAAACCATGTGCCGAAAACCACCTAATATCATATGGTCCTGGAAATATGTCGTCCTGGAAATATGTCGGCCCGACGATAATATGTCGGCCTGAAACCGACGAAAATATGTCGGCCCAAAAAAAAAAAAAATCGGGGGCACTGTCCCCGAATCCTTGCGCGGGGGGCTCCACCCCCTTGCAGCCCCCCCTCTTACCCCCCTGCACGCCCGGCGCAGGTGCTCAGACACTACTACTCATGCAAAGAATATAACACATACCCAACAATAAAAAAAAAAGAGTAGATGGACATATCTGAATTAGTTCACTGAAAAACAAAGGGAACAACCACGTTCCTCCCAACCTTAGAATGGGACAACCAAAGCCACTTGTTCCATTCACGCCCTAGTCTGATTATGAATCCATGAGGGAAAACTCTGAATTGCACCTCAACAACAGTCTTTTTGTCTCAGCAACTTCTCCTTTCCTCACAGTTAGAAAATCAGTGTTCATAACAACAAGAGATCCATCAAATTTTTCCCCAGCATACTAGGAAGCGTCCTACCTCCTCACATATGTTATATATCCAAAACCAAAATGCCTAGGTATTTTTCCCCCCTTGGGAATTTTTGTATCTTTCCAAATCCCTAATTTTCAGGGGCTACCAATGGCCAAATTCTTGATTTTCCACTTGTAACAATCAACCCTGAGGTAGTTCCAACATGTTCCCCACTCATGGAGTCATGGTCAACTGATTTCAACATGGATGTTCCATTTGTCCTTCTGCAATAATTATAAAATATTTTGTTTCATACAAGTGTCATAGTCAAGTAGTTAGTTGGGTCAAATTAGATCTCTTACCAACAATCATAGTCATTAATTAAAATTAACTAAATTTGAAATTCAGAATTGGCATAAATGGCAAAAAGTTTCCAATTTCGAATTTACCAAAAACATAATACTTTTCCTAAGAAATTTCAAACTTAAAAATAATTTATTTTTGGGGATGTCACATGACCTAACAATATACACATCAACATCAACATATAAATTAAGTACATCAACATGAATAGAAAAAATGCACTCTATATATATATCATGAATATGTCAAATAATTGTTATAACATATCTGGTCCAACCGATGAGATAGTCATATATACAACAATAGTAGAGGTATGGTATATAGTATAAGATGATGGATAGTCAAGAGGAAGTGGTTGGTCTACTCTCTGACCAAAAATAGGCAGTGGAGGAATAGGTGCTTCTTGCTCATCTAGTTCAGGTGAAGGAGGAGGATGAGGAATAACTGTTTCTTACTCATGATCTAGGTGAGGTGAAGGATGAGGAGGAGGATTTGGAGAAGGATCATGGCCATCCTCATCAATATATGGGATGCTCGATGAACGAGTATTGGAGGAAGAGTGAGTATCATTGGGATCCCTCCTCCCTGCTAGTATCCTTGTAGCTCCGACAATATGATGCATAAGAGGCATAATATCACGTGATGCCTCCCTCCAAATATACAAGTGCATATGATATGCCCTGATGTATCACATGAACATAGGGAAGAATCCCACCTCAACCAAAAGTGTAGATATTCAGTTGCCTAATTCTAATGTGAATCTAGTAACTCTCTTATGACGAATGTCTCCAAGTATATGCACATGAGGACCCTGACCCGCCACGGCCTAAGGGATCATCTCCTCATTTTCATCTGGTGGGGGAGGAGGCACATCCCTAATGAATTTTCCAAGATCTACAAAATATATAGTACAGAACAATAATTACACAATTTCATTAAAATTTTTAATAAAATAGGTTAAAGAATGTGTTAGAATTAAATTTATTCTAAAAGTAAGAAAAAAAAAACTAGATTAATTTTAAAAAATCACTAATATTACATATAGAATATGGTGGTTGATCCCATGTGAATAGAATTTTCATACATCCTCACCAATCCAACCTCATGTAAGGACACGACGCCATCAAAAAAATGTGATCGACCTCACTAGCTAGTAGCCCTAGTGGAAATCCTAGCCGAAAAATCCAATAGGCCCCCCTTGGGAATCATCTCGCCCCACATGTGCATCTTGATGTAGGAGAATCTTTCCATCTTGACAGATGCGTCAACAAATCAACACCTCAACACACATATGAAAATAAGGAGAGGCATCGAACCTCTCATTTCCAGAATTTGAAACATTAAATTATGTAAATTTATGTGTAAGGTTGATAAAAGCCAAAGCCATGCCTTTAGATAGGTGTGGATAGATTCATCGAAGTAATTGACTGTAATCAGGTCTAGATCCATGTAAGGTCTAGATATTTGTTCAATGTAATGAGTCATAGGATAAGGTGTCTCAACTTAGACGGTGATAGCATTTAGGCAGTGGAGAGGATAAGCTCGAGGAGCCCTCTTGTAAAAAGAAAGAAGAGACCAAATCAAGGAGTTATTTAGTTAGAAAAAGATATTTTAGAATAGTGATAGAGTAGTGAGAGGAAGAAAACTGAGACTCTATGATAGTCCAGTATTGTACACAGTTTTAAGCATGCATTGATCTTAATACAAAGAGAATCATTTTTTCCTTCATATGATGTCTATTTATGTTATTCGTGTTGTTTGAATGATATCGGTATGTTCATATATGCTCTAGATGTATGTTAGATTTCATCTGTAGGGATAGATAAAATTTATTGTCTGTGAGTTCTTTTGATTTCATTCTGGGTTCTTTGTGGCCTTGAGACATGATATCCATAATTACACCTAATGTGAGGAGTTAAAAGGCCCTAAGGACAAGCGAGTGTCAAGTGCTATAGCTCTTTGATATATGTGTGGGGTCCAATAATAGTACCTGTACCAATATCTTAAGGAACTAACTAAGGAGGATCAACCATTCCCTTAGCCATATTACTCAACTATCTGGGTACTAGAGTGGTCTCCCTTAATGTTGTTCTCGGTGTACTATAGAAACAAGATGATTTGATAACTTATCTAAGGATGGTTTTAGGTATACATAGGGGACTTCCTATATACCTGAAGATAAATTGCCATGAGATTCCATATACATGTACTGTCTAATGTGATACTACTTGAAGGGGCACCGACAAGGTCTACAAGGGTTTCCAACTAGGTGGAACAATGTGCTTCCAACCATTTGAAACCATATATATTTCTTGTGTTTATTCTTCCCCAATGCTATTTTTACCCACTTAATGCTATATCCTATGTTATTTAAAGACATAGGAATACATCTCTAAAAAATAAAATAAAAAATTAGCTTGCTAACCACAAAAAAAGATCTTAAAATTACTAGAAAATAACTTGTGCAAAAACCCTAATTTCCATAAGAAATATATCAATAATTATAATAATTAAAAACAAAAAACTTTTTCCACATTAAATTCACTGTGTCAACTCATGATTTTGAAATTTTCATAATCTGAAACTTCATTGAAAAAAAATACAATGAAAATGTCAATATAATTGATTTTAGGATTAGTCACAAACATTGTATTCCATGGACTATATCTCTAAAATTATAGAGAAACAAAACCTAAATTTTTTATCACTTATCCTATGACATTTCTCCTTAGTCTCTACAAAATTTCACTATTGTAAACTTCCCATAAAAATATTTATAGCCAAAATTCTAGTGTGACTCATTTAAAACTAATTTTGGTATGAGCCACAAACCCTATATTCCATAGGATATATCTTCGAAAGTATAATGAACCAGAAAAAAAATATTACCAAATTTATTGTGATAAATTTCCTAAGTAACCTACAAATTTCTCTATTTTAAGTATGGAAAAAAAATCGATATGCAAAATTCCAAGATGACTCTCTTGAAGTAGAAAAACCCTAGGATTGATGCTCCAATACCAAATGTTATGAATAAAGAACCTTAAAAATAATAAAAAGTCAATAAATAAAATTCACTTCGAGGGGGAAATCTCCTTCAATAATATATCCAATTGCCAATACAATATATGATGATCCTAAGACTAGGTTTCCTTTGTATATATAGGAGACAAAGGGTACAATTATAATGAAAGGGTACATTGAATGGTTCTTGCTGACCAATTAATATAAATCTAGAAATGTAATAACTCAATATAAAGGGCTTAGTAAGGGGTTCTATACTTAACATCAGACTTTTCCTAGGGCTTAACAATTAATTAGACTTTGTTCTTGAGTTGATATTTTGATTTCTTTCTTTCTAGGTATAGGGGAATAGTCAGTGGGATATGATTTACAATTCAATGTGTAAGTGGGTTAATAGTTTAGGTGATTTAGATTTTGGGTCTATGGGTTCACTAATCCATTCCCTCCTAAACCCCCTGGAATATATACCTTGATCTATTACCTATAACGACTCATTAAACCTTAATAAAACCTAATCTATCCTAACTCATTTACGTAATCCCTGCACCTAACCTACACAATTAATCAATTTAACAATTCTACAGATTAAATAACCTACACATTTAAACCACACACATATTACATGCACCTCATCCACACATGTAGCCCAACACATGCCCTATATATATAATGTTTATTCCTAGGATGGTTGATTTGGGGTTAGAGGAATAATGCATTATTGGGGTGGCAAGGGGTTGGTGGTTGGGGGGATTTCATGATAGTTGGTTAGTGCTTTAGGATGTAGTGATTTATCAGTATTTTTACAGTTAAAATTGTTCCTTTAAGTTATTATCATTTGTTATTGCATAAAAAAACATTTTTTCTAGACATTTAAATTTTAAAATAACTTTATGTGTAATTATTCCTCAGAGTATATCTGAAAAATATATATTTGGAATTATTCCTAAAAAATGGATCTAAATACTATGTGAGTGCAATTTCCAAGCTAGATCGTGAACCATACACTTGTAGATCCATGATCCCTCTTAACAACTAATGTTAACTATCTTTTGTCTTATAAAAGAGAGGTTGGTTGGTAAGAGAGAATCATTTTTTTGGAGATCTAAAACCAATATGTTGGTACTGGGATAGATATTGGTAACCTTTCCTTTTTCCTTGAATTTGTTTCTTGAACGAGGGTTTCCATGAATTTATAATTGATATCTTGCGTTGAGTGTAGCCTAATTGATATAATTGGATCCACATACCATAGTGAGAGACTAAGATCCTTTCCTTGAGGAAGACTTATATACATGTGGCTAATTATGGAAGGACCTAGATTTAGGTGATGGAATGTGATACAATAGGTATGAATACATGATCCATTATTGCAACAACTCCATCGGTCAGATATAGGTCCTTCCATCCTTAGATACATGTATAGAATCCATCCTCAAGATATGGATCTTAATCTCTCACTATGGTAGGTGGATAAAAGTAGATACAATAGGATACACTCAAGTAAAGATATCAATTATATATTCAAGGAATCTATCTCTCAATCAATGACAACAAGGACCACAGACAACTCACCATGATCTAGCCCAATACCAACATAATTCTAAGATTTTTTTCCTATCAATAGATCTAGGACTCCTTGATGAATGGGTTAGAATATCATCATAGACCATTTATAAATCACTATATAATTTCCCTATATCAATATAACATATCATGATATGCTAAAGAAAAAAGAGCAATATATACCTTTTTACTTTGGTTGTTGTATATCCTAATATCCTAATGAGTAGTATCGATGCAATCAAGCTCTATATCCAACCTCCTCTTCACATTGGCATGAAATCAAAATTCCAAGCCTTTATCCAATCCAACATATTCATTTCAATGAAGATTTTGATCTAAATTGCTTCTTAAATTGAATAATTTAATACCAATTCATAGATCTAGATGCAATTATCTGCATGAGAAAAACAATAAAGAATTTGTTGTAGGGGGGTGATATAGATATATATTTTAAAGTATGAGAAATGTGTTAAAACAATTATAAGTACTTGATCGATTTTTGCATCAACTCCATCTCCTAAATCTGGGTCATTCCATCCTTAGTGACATGTACATAATCCTTCCTCAAGATAAGTATCTTATTCTCTCACTATGGTAGGTGGATCTAAGTAGATCCACTAGGACACTCAAGGAAATATCTCAATTAGAAAGTTAAGGAAACTCTCTCTCAAGTAAGGAGAACATGAATGAATGAAATATTACCAACATCTATCCCAATACCAACATAACAATTTTAGATCAGAAAAAAATCATCTCTTACCAAAGAGCATCTCTTTTATTAGAAAAAATATAGTTCATATTATTTGGAAATATAAATCATGGCTCTAAGTGTATGATTCAAGATCTATCTTGGAAATTTCACTTGCATAGTTTTTAGATCCAATTTTAGGAGTAATTCTAATTAAAAAAATTTAGATTCATTCTTTCGAATAATTCCACCTAAAGTTATTTTAAAAGGTCAATTAGGAATATGACATCTCACATGTCTAATGATGCCTCATTGTGTGTACAAATTCCTTAGAATGATGTTCTCTGAATCATCATAATGATTGATTAAATCTATAACCCATTAGTTCATAGATTAAATGCATGTGGAGTTCTTTGTTTGTCTTTAGTGAATGCAGGTCAGCATTGGGAAGAGAGTTGTAGTCAAAGAATGACCAAGCGTGAAAAGGGATCAACATCAAACATGAAGAATAAGGTACGTCAACTTAATCTCTTGAGCCTTGTATTTACATATGAGTAATGGGGATCTAGGCATGGGATGATGGTAAAAAGTAAGAATCTTTAGGTCATTTTTGCATGCATGATAAAACCCTTAGTGCTAGTCCATAGGAGGGCCAACCATACTGTGGATCTCTAGGGTTTCTGGGAATATTTTTTGGGTATTTTTAAAAACTAATTTCATTCATTGTTTTTAAAGTTTCTACAAAAGACTAAGCTAATAGATATTTTTGTCCTCCATACCAATTATCTCTGTTTCTTTGCTTGACTACTTTTTTTTTCTTTTTCGAGACCCACAGAGGTACACGCGACCTATATAAGGTTTGCACGCATGTAATTGCGCCCTACCATCTCATAGCCCACGTGTACAGGCTAGCAGAGGAAGTGTCAGTCACGTGTATGATTCCATAAAATTTCTTTTAGAGAGGTAGTCATCCTCTCCCTTGTCATAAATAGTCCTTCTCAGCGGTTTTCTGGAAATCTTTCTATTCTTTGTTGTTTGCAGTATATAGCTTAGGTTTAACCTCAGATTGGTTTATTCTATGAAGTTTTCCTTGAATTGTTTTCTTTTTTCTGTTAAATTAAGTGTTTGAGTCTTCAAGAGATCCTGGTTCTCAGTACCAGTAGTCTTTTTCTGGGCTAGATTTCTTGGCCTTTCATTTGTTTTAGAGTTTCAGACATACACACGGCCTATATAAGGCTAGCACACGTGTACATGCTCTTTGAATTTACCCAGCTCACGTGCACACGCTTGTTTTTGAACTGTTGGTAGTGTGCTTGTGGAGAAAATTTTTGTTGAAGGTGAGGCAGCCATCCTTTCCTTTGACAAGGATTATACCTCTCAGGTTTTTGGGTCTATGTCATAGCGGTCAGTAACTTAGGTTTGATCACAGTAATAGCTTTCTTTTTCATTAAGAATTTTTCCTCAAAATTTTCTTTTATAGGGTTTTTAGACAAGTGTGAGAGTCCAATTTTAATTTTCTTCTGTGTAATTTTTAAAGTGACTCTTTGCGATCTGTGCTTAGGCTAGAAGTTTTCTTGGTTTTTACTTGTTCATATTTTTCCTTTTTGCTTTGTGAGCATTCAAATAAAATAAAAAATGTTTGGTTAAATAGTGTTGTTTTCCATTAGTAACCAAGGAAAAGTCTTTGTTTTCATAATTTCTTGATGGTTTACTTAGATCATAAGTAGCTCATAGTTGAGTGATATCCTGCTTTGAGATTGGTGTCCAAATATCTTAGAAAAAATTTTAAGTTTGAAAAGTTGTTTAAGATTTGAGTCAAGTGAAGTTATTTTGTTTCCAACTTTCTGTTTATTTTTCTTTCATCTTTCAAACATCACTAGTTTCTCTTTCATAACCTTTGACTTAATAAAATCCATAAAAATTAAAGCTAAAGCTAAAATTCATTAGACTTTTTATGTTTGTAGGATCAACCAACTAGTTTAGGGTTAGCGCCTTGAATTAGGTTGGAGAGGAAACTCTTCAAGGCCATTACATCAAACATTGGAGTCTGAGTTAGGGAATGTCAAATTCTAGTATCATGAAAGTTATTCGGGACCCCCCTCTAACACAGGGGCTAAACATGAGGTCACGTGCAGAAAGGTAGTGGAGATAACCCCTCCAAAGCTCGACCAATCATAGTGGAGAACACATATAGAAGGCTTGTCTTGGGATTTCGTCGATTGCATTTGACACGGAGCTTCATGGGTCTCGAATCCATTCGAGGTCCTCAATTGTCTTACAGACCACTTGCCTTTGATACCCTTGATAGGTTTTGGGCTTGATACCCTGCTCATTATGGTCTACTCAACTTTCGACTGTACCCGCTTGATGACTGTTCGCACCCTAGCAACCTAGTTGCCTATCTTTTTAGAGACATACATAGGTGACTGCGGGGGTATACCACAGTACCTAGGATAGACATCGAACCAAGATTTGTAGAGTTTACCTGGATGGTGCTTCCATGTTTGAGTTGCACTTGCATCAGTAAGTTGCTCTAGTGTTGGTTGTTGTAACTGTTCTTCCGACTAGTTTAGTGTTTGCTTGTTTTATCTTGGAGGGACATTTTTAGTGTGTGTTGTTTTTTGAATGAATAGAAAGCCCTAGTGTGTCTTTGATATTCTCACACAGTGGAGTATCACGATATCTACCAGTCACAAAGGCTTCTGGGCCTATCACTAGTTACACTGGAGCCACCTCCGCCACCACTAAGGCGAAAGCTAGACCAACAAGGGTCTTTTGAAGCGATCGAGTCACAAGAAATTGTACCCGACCAACATACGGAGGAAACAACCATTTTAGAATTTGGAGAAAAAGCTCTTGGTCCATCCAAAAATCCAACCATTGATCTATCAACACCCATCATCGTACTGGTTCACCCTTACGACCGCCAGACAGTGTCACATGCAGCAATGGAAACAAATGATCTCACTTCTAGGAATTCTTCAATTCCGACTATGGTTGTCACCACAGGGGTTTTTTCACCTCCTAACCAACTATTATCGGTCTGAGCCTCCATGGTATCGACCACCTCTACCTCAAATAGTGGTCCAATCTCACCTATGGCGGCAGCCACGACCCCTTTCACACCGAGTGCGACAGGCCCTCCGTTCTCATACAGGATGCCTAGCTTATGTACAAGTCTTGTACTTTCCTACTCCACTTCACAAACTTTAGGTCTGGGGGTAGGGAGCTCTAATTCTCCTTTGCAAGGACACATGGGGGGCACTTTAGCTACTCTTAATGATTTTCCTTATGGGGGAGGTCATATACCTCCTTCATCCCCTTTGCTCGGTAGCACCCACCAGCCATCCTCTGAGCCACCTTCACACCATAGTTTATTTGGAGCAGGGAGTCAAGGACCACCTTCTCATAATATGCTAGTAGGTTTGACATTGTTTTCTTTGTTCGGTGCATTTGGTAACAACACTTTCTTGTTAGCTGCTTTCCCGACTGGGGGCAATCCTGGTTATGGACAACCTATTCCTATGTAGGGTACTATTCCTTCACAGGGGGAAAACCTAGGAACTTCTTCCATGTCAGGTCTTTGGAATTCTTGGCAGGGATCAATTCCCTCGTCAGGAATGCCGATCTTGAGAAATTATTTTCACAACCAATGGAACCCTGGACAAGGTACTATTCCTATCCCCATGGGATCGCTATTGGGAAACCCTTCACAAAGTCCTCTGAATGTAATGCATGCCCAACCATCTACGTCCTATTTTGGGAATCAGTCGATGAGTTTGCTCACACGCATAATTCGTACGCTGGTCATGGCCATGGTTTTTACCAGAACCCAAGCTAGCAGCTGAACTTTTCCTGGCAACCTGGTGCAAGTCAAACTCCAGGTCCCTTTTTCCATGGTTATCACCAACAACCCAAACTACCATTCATGGCAACCTTGCATTAGCCAGACTTGACAAGGTTGTTGAATGAACCTACCTGTCATGATCCGCGTTGGCCCCCTATGCATATGAAGTTGCCTTTGGACATACCAAAGTTTGAAGGCAAGCCTAATGAAGATCCAGGAGATCATGTGACCACCTTCCATATTTGGTGCTCATCTAACTCGTTGAAATATGACTCCATATAGTTGTGATTGTTTCAACATACTCTCATTGGGAGTGTCGCGAAATGGTACATTGAGCTCGACCACTCAAGATACTCTTCCTTCGGTGAATTGGAAATGGATTTCCTAAACCATTTCCAACTACCTGTGAGATACGATGCTGGCATAAAACATTGGGCCAATTTTTCCCAGACAAAAGAGGACCATATCTTTGATCACATCCAAGAATGGAGACGTTGGAAGAGTTTAATTAAGGTGCCAGTCCCACCAACATTCCTGCTCGAGTGGTTCCTAAGTCTTTGGTCCCACAGTTATCCAAAGACATCGTGATGTTGGGAGTGTTTTCCAAAGAAGATGTCATCATGAGAGTTTAACAACTTGAGCTAATCTACTGTTACTCCTATTTATTATAAGAGATATTTCCAGATGCACCACGCTCAATACTTGATAAAACCAAACAGAGAGCTAGACCACATGCCGATGGTATTGTTGGTTCAACACAAACAAAACTCGTTGAGCAACTAACGAAGCAATTGCAACAATTTTCTATACAACACATAGAGGCTAGCCAAACTACTGTTTTGGATTCTCCCCCTACCCAAACGTCGAATGTACATAGAGTGAAATCGACAAATCGAAAGGCCACCTAGCAGCCTGAAGGAAAGAAAAAACAATTTAAAAAGGGTAAGGGGCATAAGAAACCCACTAATAATGTTGGCGGGGGAAACACTAAGAAACCGAAGGTGAGGTATCTGTGCAACCTGCGCATGGAAGACCACCCGACCCACCAATGTCCTCATCTTGTAGAGGCCCAAAATTTTTTGACACAGCAACAACTTGCCATGTTAACCAATCAATTTCAACATGGGAAAAACCTAACCCAAGAGTCTATAAGCGCAAAAGGGGGCAGTCAAGTACCCTCTCCATCTTTGAACAATCTCGCATCCGTGAATGTGTATATGATGAAGGGTGATTCTTTTATATTGACTAGAGAACATGACTACAGTAAACCAAGAACTTATGAGAAGGGAAAAGAAGTTGGACTCCCATATCTTCCTCTCCAGATCGAGAATACTTTGGGTGAAACAATGACACTCATCCCAAAAGGTGCATTCAAGAAAGCTTCTCACAACCCAAATGCAAGTGTCGCCCATAACTATTTTGTGGTGGAAGATTTGTCTCAAACCCCTTGTGCAATTTCCGCTTTGGAGGTCCTCCAAAGCTTCCCTTCCCAGAGGAAAGCTTTGTTAGCCACTTTAGGATCTATAGAGAATTGTAATCCAAGTACAATCATGTTGGATACAACCAACTTAAAACCTAGTCTACCTTACCACGTAGCATTTCAGATAGTAGTGGCTCACCCCATGAAAACTTTTACTCGAAACATTTTCTGTATGGTGGCTCACCTTGACATGCATTATGTCGTTGGCATGTTGGGAGGCCATTGGCTAGTCTGTTTTGTCTCTGTCACCTACTCTTCTCACTACTTTCGATGGTCATTCATTCTGACCACATGGTATCATTCCCTCTTTCCCCATGTAGTTAGGAGGGAAGACCGTGTGCGTCGAGGTAGAAGTAGTCGACGCATCCCTCGACTACAATATCTTGTTAGGAAGGAGTTGGACTTATGCCATGCAAGCAGTGGTTGCTACATTTTTCTGGGTCTTTTTGTTTCCACACGAGGACCAGATTGTGACCATTGATCAATTGTATTTCTCCAGACCTGACCCTTCATTGCAGGTATTCGTGATCCCGATGATTGATAATCCCCAACCAGGCGTAATCAACATAGGGGTTGGTTTGTTCCCATATTTTATGGGCACCTTCGATTACCCTCCCCCTTAAGGCGATGTCAAGTTCATATTCAACCACCATAAGGTTGAGATTTTCCAAGTTTTGTCATTTCACCTGACTTACTTCAACAATACGTGGATACTTATTTCCCCATCAGCCACGATGGAAGGGACATGGCACCCTGGCATGTCCATGCCCTTATCTGCAACTGAAGTAGCATACTCTTTAGTCCAGCAAGATTCGGTCGACATAGATCAAACTCCCGCACAAGAGTTAGATCTGATTATAGAGCCTATTTGGGCTCAAGGTTCTCTCGCTGACACTGATTCATTAGAATTAGTCTTGCCTTCCGACGAAGAAATAATTGAAGCAATGGCTAGTGTGGACAAACCCTGGGACGATCTCCATCATAGATCATACTTCCTCCCAGAGTTAGCCAGAATCGAATCCGGAGAATTCACCTTGACTATGACTGGAGATAGGTCTCGTCCTATTAATCCCTTAGCTACACATGAGATTTATGTTGAGGGTAATATGGAAACTATCGTTGAAACCATACTGATTAATATCTCCAGAATCCCTAGCATCGTGGAGAATTTTTTCGTTAGCGCTGACTGCTCCCCCGAAGAGATTCAAATCTACACAGATCTGTTTAATGAATTCCACAACATTTTTTCCTAGTCTTACGAAGAAATGTTAGGCATCGATCCAAAAATAGTCCAACATGAAATCACAACTTATCCGGATGCCAATAATGTTCGTCATAAGCTTCATCCAGTTAATCCCATGAAAGCAGCAAACATTAAGGTTGAAGTTGAGAAACTGCTAAAAGTTGGTTTTATCTATCCTATCCATTTGACCCAATGGGTGTCAAATCCTGTGCCAGTCAATAGGAAACAGGGCATGATTCATGTATGTACATACTTCCATGATCTGAACAAGGCATGTCCAAAAGATAACTTTCCCACACCATTCATCGACCAGATAATTGATGAATGTGAAGTTGCAAGGCCTTCTCTTTCATGGATGGTTTTTCGGGATATAATCAAATACAAATCAAACCCGAAGACCAACACAAAATGACATTCATTTTTCCATGGGGTACATTTGTGTATCGTAAGATACCCTTTGGTCTCAAAAATGCTGGAGTGACCTTTCAACGGGCCATGTCTTTTGCTTTTCATGATCTCAAGCATATAGTCGAGGCCTATTTAGATGATTTATCATCTTGATCTCTCAAGAGAACAGATCATCCCACACACCTCTAAATTATCTTTGAGCGATGTCACTACTTCTGGATTCGCTTGAATCCAAACAAGTGAATATTTTGTGTAACATCAGGACATTTATTAGGTTTCATAGTGTCAACAACAGGGATCATGGTCGATCCTCTCAAGGTTGAGGCAATAATTTAGTTTCCTCCCCCACACACAATCCTTCAACTTCAGAGTCTACAGGGCAAGGATAATTTTTTAAGGTGTTTCATTGCCAACTATGTTGAGATCACAAAGGGATTTATGCACTTATTGAAGAAAGACGTTCCTTTTTATTGGGACGATGCTGCTCAACACTCTTTAGAAGCATTGAAACATGCCCTCACAACTACCCCTCTGCTTCGACAACCTAACTATAACAAATATTTCTTATTATACTTGGCTATAGAAAAGTCAACCATCAGCATGGTCTTAGTTCAGGAAGATGATTTGTTCTTAGAATATGTGATCTATTACCTTAGCCAAGGCCTAGTTGGATCGGAACTCATTTATTCTCATATCGAAAAACTTGCGTTGGAAACAGTCCATGTTGTTCAACAGTTTTGTCATTATGTTTTATTTCGCAAGACTAGCATCATTGTTGTTGTGAATCCATTTCAATATGTGTTGACATGACGGGTAATAGGCGAAAATATCAGTATATGGATAGTCGTCCTCCAAGAATTCGACTTAGATTTCATTTCAGCAAAATCCAAAAAGTCATTGGTCTTTGCAAAACTTACTTCAGAACTTCTGGTTGAGTCAGGTGATGTTATGCCCGAAGAGTCGCCTATTATAGGAGATATATTTTTGATCACATCTTTGGATCCTTGGTACGGAGATATACTTGTCTATCTCCATACTTTGAAGTTCCCCACCTCTGCTTCTCGTGATGAGCATCATCGTATACGCCATGACGCTAAGAATTATCTTATACTCGACGATACATTGTATCAGAGAGGTGTAGACTACATCTTGCACCGATGCCTCATTCACGAAGAAGCAGTCATCGTGCTTAACGATTTCCATACCGAAGCATGTGGCGGTCATTTTTCTGGGTTGGCAACAATCCAAAAGATTTTATGCGCAGGTTACTTCTAGCCAACACTAATCAAAGATTGTATCAAATTGGTCAAGAAGTGCCACCCGTGTCAGATCTTTTCTCGGAAGATGAGGGAACATCCCACTCCCATGTTTCCTATCATCATAGTTGGTCCTTTCACTAAGTGGGGGATTGATTACACTACATGCAACCCTCCTTCATCTAGGGGGCATCATTATGTCATTGTAGCCATAGTCTACTTCATGAAGTGGGTTGAAGCTATGCCAACGTTTAAAGATGATGGGTAGACTGCAACTGACCATGGTAATAGCAAGGTTTGGCGTCCTAAGAGAGATTGTCACTGACCATGGTAGTCACTTTTAGAACCAGATGATGACTGATTTAACATCAAATATTGGATTGCGGCAAGAACATTCATCACCCTACTATCCCCAAGCAAATGGTTAGGTGGAAGCTGTAAATAAATATCTTAAGACCATCCTACAGTGAACAATCAACTCAACCAAGTCAAATTGGCAGTTGATGTTATACTCAACATTATGGGCTTACCGAACGTCTGTTAATGCTGCAATCAATTTCTCACTTTTTCAACTCGTTTACGGGCTAGAAGCAGTATTGCCTATCGAATGTCAAATCCCATCCCTAAAGTTGGCAGTACAGTTATTTCCAGACACTTCTCCACTTGAAGAACGGTTATTATACCTTGAGCGGCTCAATGAGAAACATCATGATGAAACCCTGGCCAACGAGGCTCACAAACATAAATTCAAGTGTCAGTATGATCGGTCCATTCATCCTTGGATTTTTTCTGAAGGAAAACTTGTCTTGGTCTATGACCAAGATAAGGACCCCCTTGGGGTAGGAAAATTCAAACCTATGTGGTTTAGACCTTTCATCATAAAAGAGGTTCTAAAAAAGGACACTTATCGTCTGGTCGACTTTGAGGGAAATGCTTTGGTGGAGCCTAGAAATGGGCTCTACCTCAAGAAGTATTACTCATAGGTATGTCACCTTGGGTAACTTTTTGTAACGTATGTATAGTCTTTGTACTATTACTTTCTAGTTTCTTTTAGTATTATGGACGTGTCATTTTTTATGTTATCTTTTGTCACTGTGGCAGATGTCAAGTGAATCAAAGGTGTTCATTGGGTATGCAAACAGTGCTAGCTGGCACACTTAGAGGATTGCCTCCGCAGATTAGGTAATTTTTACACCTCGAGGCTAGTTATTATCTTCCGGAGGTATATTCTTGGGTGACACCACAAAAAATGTCATCGAGTACAGTGCAGTTATTGAGTTGCTTCATGATGCCCTGTCATTTGGTATCTCTCATCTCCGGGTCTATTTAGATGCTCAACTGGTTGTGTCTCAGTTAAACAGAGTCTACTATGTTCATGATCCAACTTTACACCGATGATTCCTTAGGGTACATATCTTAGAATGAAGCTTTTCTTATATTACATATTTTCATGTTCCTAGGAGATTAAACCAAATTACAGATACTCTAGCTAATCAAATTTTAGACTGGCATCTAGCACACATATAAAAATACATACACATAAACTTGTAAATACATTTTTAAAGGATAATATGATCCATAAGACACAAAAAGACATAAAAATACATATATAATATCATAATCACCAAAGTAGATAGGTGGATGCAAGTGCCTCAAAAGTATGACCAGTAACGAGTCATGGGGCTTATGACCTCAAAAAATATATACAGGTAGTACTCTCGGCACGTGAAAAGTCTAGACTAACTAAGGTCAGGGCCTGTGGGCTCTGTTGTAATGATCAACAGTGTTTTCCAAACACCGAAACAGTCAGACCCACGTCTGTGGTGCCCCCACCACATGAGGTTGCATAGATGGTGGAAGATCCTCAATCTCTACCATAGGGACTATGTGGGTGAGCGAGGTAAAGTTTCTCTCAACTCATCTCAAAACCCTCTTAGCCTCACCGGATGGAAGCTCTCTTGATTTTGTCGGTCCCCCTGTAGCGGCAGGTGCGGCCCCTGGTTGAGGATGACATATGTTCCTCGCCTAATCCATAGGTCGCACTGGTCCCACATATGCACATAATAGACACATATTTTTCAAATACTCTGGTATAAAAAAAAATGATATATATATATATAACAACATAAAAAATTACATATGTTTCACAAAAAAACAAAAAAAAAAACAAAACAATGAAATCTTACCCATCTCTCCTCGCTCCTCGCTAGGAGGTATCGGTATCTCAGGATCTCTCGAGAAATCAATCCTAGCATAAGGGTAATCCTCTATGACTGGGATCTATCATGACAAAAAAGAAAATAAGTTGTCATCAAAGGACTCATTGGTCCTTCTAGCACCCTGTCGTGGCAGTAACACTGCCCATCTACAAACTGAAAAAAGAGAGGCCTGATGTCCTCATACCACCACTCGAGGACTGAAACTAGGAAATCTTCCAAATAAGAAAGACAATAGAATCATCCTAAACTCGAAGTTCCTCTGCATCCTCAACCGACAATCTATCAACTGCCTCTTCATACAATCCAGCAGTGTAGTTCTCCAATCAAATATATGTTCATTTAAGAGCTGGACTGCACAGTTCATCTGTGCACGGGATTCCTAATGTAGAGCTTCAAAACTATTCATCCACCCAATAAGCAACACAATCGCCTGCAGTGATAAATCAGTGATATTGTGTAACATCCCGCTCTGGCGCACTGAGAAAACTTATTATTTGAGGACACTTGATCGCAAGTGATCTGGACTTTTCTGATGTTAAAACATTTATACTTGATTTTGATGCATTATGATAGATGACATGATGTTTTACTATTTGATGTAGACAGGTGCTATTGACTCAGTTTTATTGAGTGTGAAGGGTTTTGGACCTTGAGGATGCAGAGGCATCAGTGGAACCCCTTGGACTCTGGATTGAGTCAGGGAGTGTGTTATTTGGGTTGATTTATTTTCTATGATATTTCATTGATTTGATGATATGATGTTGACATGTTCTGACACAATTTTTGATGATGCAGGCTGACGATAGCTTGCCGACCAGACTCACATACGGGGTAAAGGGGCCACACACGATTTCCAGAGAGGTTGAGGGAGAGGGGTGGACAGCAACCCTGCCACCGCCTACTAGCACTCCCGCTGTGGCTCGAACTGTAGGTTAATGATTACCTAGTTCGAGAGGATCCACGATGCTGTGAGGGAAGACTGTGACAATCGCTCATGATGATTCTAAGGGGAACGCAATAAGGTGGGGGCCTTATTCCTTAGAGCCCTTAGTCTCCCACAAGTTCACCTGGCGGAGTGTTGACTCCAGGGGTTAAAGATGTCTACCAATTAGTCAAGTTGGCGAGTGGCACCCTTGGAGCACATGGTGCATCCTGAAGGGCACGTCACACAAAATAAACACAAGAAGTGAGTGGCACCCTTGGAGCACGTGGTGCATCCTGAAGGGCACGTCGCGCAAAGGAAATGAATGAGGTGAGTGGCACCCTTGGAGCACGTGGTGCATCTTGAAGGGCACGTCGCATTGATGTGGATGAAGGAAATAAACCTAAATATCCCTAAGAGAATAACACCTTAAGAAATCCTTAAACAACTTCCCTAACCCAGTGTCGCCCAGTTCAGAATCTAAGTACTAAGTCTAAAACTTTTAGGGTAAAATTTTAGTCTAACTTTAAGAACAGACCCTGGAATAAAAATAACAATTTAAACAAAAACCCACCTAAGTAATAGTTGGGTGTTCATAAAATTCTTGGGGTAATGACGAGGGTAAGATTTAAATTAAAACTAATAGTTTTAAAATTTTACAAAGAAGAAATTAATTCCTAACTTGTGGAAGAACATAAGATATTAAATAAATAATAAATGAAAAGTTTAACTAGCGCATTTACCTTTTTGGTTTAAAAAAAAAAGGGGGGATTAATAAAAATAGGGAAACAAAGTAACAAAGGAAACATAGACAATTAATAAGTAATAAAATTATTTAACGTGAGGGAGTATAAAAAGTTATGAATTTAAAAATAAAATGAAAAGATTAATTAGCGCATTTACCTTTTTGGTTTAAAAAAAGAAGAAGAAGGGATTAATAAAAATAGGGAAATTAAGTAATAAATGAAACATAGGCAATTAATAAGTTAAAGAAAATAATTTTGGAAAAACGTGGGGGATGAGTGACACTTGTAAGACAGAGAATTTTTAGAGGGTTTTCATTAAAACTTAAATTAGATGTGATTTAGGGCAAGGGTGGGCCTCAAAACACTATAAAATAAAAGGAGGGTTAGGGTTAGAGAGGGGGGTTTTTTGAGCGTAACGTTACGCTGCTGAATTTGGACTGGACTAATTGCTTGTAAGGAGTTGGGATTTTCTCAGCTTGTATTGGAGTGGTAGCTCAGCCTTGCGAGGCGAGATGGGAAGCTAGGCATACCTTCTAGATTTGTGTGGCCCCTTTGCTGCTTGGGGGGCTAAGGGGGAAGCAGAGTACCCCTAGCGATTGGCTGGGAGGTACCGGTGAGGTCTCGTCAGTCGGCAAGCAGGATCGGCACGAAACGACGGACGATACCAGGAGCAAGCATTTAGGAAAAGGTACGCTTTATGGTTGAATGATAGACGAATGAAAGATTTATATTTAGGATCTGGTTGAAATATTTGGTTTTCATACTTAGACAAATGTCATTGTGTAAGGGGTGAGAAATATAGATTACCTCTACTATTAGATTAGATAGTAGATGGAAAATAATAATTTCTCTGTGTTGATTCGATCGAATCTCTTTGTTTTTTGGTTGGGGGTTCTCAGTGATTTAATGGTTAGATGTTTCTGCATTGGGTCGTTTATCCCAACGCTAGTTGTAAAAGGAATATTTCTCTGCGTTTTTAATTTCTCTGTGGGAGAATTCGTTCTCGGTGGGTGTTCAATTTCACCGAGGGGATTTTAACCATTCAGCCATGGCGTTTCTACATCGCTGGGGCGTTTTATTCTGTTGGTGTATTTACATTCTATCGGGGGTGTTTTTTTTTATTTCTGTTGGAGTATTTACATTCTACCGGGGGCATTTTATTTCTGTTGGTGTATTTACATTCTATCGAGGACGTTTTATTTTCTGTTGGTGTATTTACTTCACTGTGGGAATTTTTACTATTCTGTGGGAATTTTTTCTTTTGTTGGGGGCGTATGTACCTTCTTGTGGGCATTAATTAACAAAGTGGGTGTTTTTCTCATTGCCGTGGGCATATATGCATCTCTGTGAGCATTTCTACATTGTCGAATTTTTTTTGGAAATGGTTTTTTATTTTATTTAATACTACTGGGTCATAACTTGCATGAGATATCGTTTCCCTGCTGCCGAATCTTCCCGAATTGGGTTATAATTTGATTATGGATCATAACTGCGTGATATTACGTTTATGCTCATATGTCAAATTTAATTTTAAAATAAACAAATAAATTTAAAATTACAGAGTTAATATATTGTTCTCCCACAATACGGTGCTTATTGAATGTTACAGGTCAATAACCACTATGGTTCGTCTCCTGCTAAATTTAGTTTTTATCCTCTGTTATGTAAAACCTAATTATTTCCTTTTCAAGCACACCAAGAAAGAATCCAACCCAAAACTGAAGGGTTGTTACTATTTAATTACTTATGTTATCCTGGATTTAATCCTTTTACTCATTGGGTTTATAGATGTTTTTCCTTAATTAATTTATCAAAATAATAGATGCTTTCTACATTTTCCTTGGTGCGTGCATTGCCATTTTCAATATCGCATTATGTTATGTATATTCTCTTTAACTTGAATAGCTACACATCAATTATATTCTGGAGTATGCACATGCCTTATGTTTAAAATCATCCATTAAAATCATGTGGTTTTTAACTTTAGATGACATAATGGATGTGTGTTTTTATTGATATTAAACAAAGGATTTCTTAAAGATATATACATGTATATTGTTACAGTGGAAATTAGTTTAACGAGTTGTTCTCATATTATATAATTAAATACTATGAGAGGATTGGGTTTAGGATTTAGACTTGGGGCTTAGTGTTGAGTTTTCAAAGTCTTATGTTCAGTAATAGGATTAGGATTTATACCTATCCTTAGGCATAGGGAGTAGGGACTTAGACATAGGATTGAGGGATCTAGTAGAAAAGGTAATCTGTTGGTATCTAGTCTCTTTTATTTTAAAAACCTTAAGTCAGATGGAGTGACTTATTTTATTCTAGTGGTGGAATGCAATATTCGTATGAGATAGCATAGAACGAATTTAAAAGTTATTTATTGCATTATTATGGACATCTAAATTAGCGTTATTGTTATCTCATGATACTGATAGGGAGCTTCATATTAAAGGATAACATAATTGGGGTAGGAATGTGGGACTGTATCTTCACTATATTTTATGGTCTTGCAATAGGTAAAGGAAGAATGTTATGGCATAATAAAATAAGATTATGATGTTAGTGTTGGTGACATGATATTAATGTTTTGTTAATTCAAATGCAAGGTTATGGGATCATGAAGATAAGGGACATTGTTATTCATTGTAATGCTATTGAAATTTTATTGTTATTGATGACGCATAAGATGTAAGGTCCTTGAACCAAGTAGCTTGAATTACTAAGATTTTGTAATTGGGGAATCTGCACTTACTTAAATTTACATTCTTATACGGTTTGATTGGGTATCTCGTCTACTAATGGAGTTCAATTAGAGTATGGGGCCAGTAGTAAATGACTTTTGAGTCGTAGGAAGGACCTTTTCTTAACATTGATTGGTCGTTGTCGGAGTCCCTCAGACTTGCACGTCTGTAGAGTTAGTGGTTATCTTTAGTTGTTGTTGTACTTGGGTGAGATCATTCTAATGCTCGGTCTGCTTATGTCGGACAGGATGTAGACACCTGCATGTTCCTCAGAACAGTCGCCAGCCCTGAGACCTTAAATGGTTAAAATCGATGGGAACCTGGGCTTGAGCATTGCTTATGTGTCTTGGAGGTCCTAACCAGTGCAGGGTAGGAAGGATGGGTAGTCATTCTTACTTATTGTCGTTTGATCGTTGTTAAACGCATGATGTTACTGTTGTACGTCATATGTTGTCTTGTTGTGTTCATCTTGGTTGCGTCTTGTTCATCGTCGGTTTACTAGTTTCTGCCTGAGTAGTCGGTCAGGAGCCTATCTGAACTTCTCTCTCTCTGGAGCAGAGGACTAAGATTAAATGCCCTGCTTTCCTGTGCGGAAATAGTAAAATCTACTATTACAGATTCTTCCTTATGTATATGGTCATTAATGCTTGCAGTTACTTGTTGTGCATCTTGCGTCTTTTTGTTGTGATCATCGTGGTTGCGTCTTGTTAGTTGTCGGGTGGTGACGTAGAGTCAGTGTGTTTGTTCCCTTATACACACGCGCACACACCTAAAAAAAAAAAAAAAAAATTGCACCTGTTATCGGAGTCGTTTTCGTAACGATGAGGGTCGTTACATATCGTATCAGAGCCAGTTCGACCAGTGGCTTGGGATTCGCTACGACTTTCGTTGACATGGTTAGATTGATTATACTATTGCTGATCGAGTTGATTATGTGTGTGCAGGTAATCATGGTTAGAGGACGACAGGGTGCTAGGGGAGGAGGCGTGATGCCTCCAGTAGCATCCACGCCTAAGGGGTCTAACCCCCAGGGAGGCGAGTAGGTTCTCGGATAGGAGCATATAGCAGTTGGCGATGTTGTTGAGATGATGAGATATTTTCAGCGCATGTTCGAGGCACTGATCATCCGATTGGACAGAGACAAGTCTAGGGTGCCAGCACCCATTGAGGTTCTGCCGCGTGCACCAGCCGTTACAGGTAGCATTCACCGTGAACTCGAGAAGTATAAATTTCCCAAGTTCTTTGGTGCCTCGGATGGCATCGACGCCGAGGCATGGTTGGAGAATATGGCGATGTGCTTCACACTTCACGATTATACCTCCAACATGAAGGTCCGCATGGCAGTCTTTCAACTGAAGGGGAGAGCTCTTCTATGGAGGAAGACGCTCCTGCCGCAACTGAACATGGCCGTTGAAGACGTTTCATGGGAACTGTTTGAGGAATGGTTCCAAGAGAGGTACCTTTCAGAGGAATTCATTGAGCATCAGCTCAATGAGTTCAATGCTTTATGACAGGGAGTTTGTACGGTGCCCGAGTACGAGGCACATTTCATGAAGCTTCTCTAGTATGCTTCGCACCTTAACACAGAGAAGCTCAAGGTCAGTCGGTTTTTGTTTGGCCTTAACAGCAGCCTGCGTGCAAAGGTTAGGATCTTGATGCCTCAAACCTTGCATGACACTGTCCAAAAGGCCCTCATATAAGAGGAGTAGCTTATCAGTGGGGGTCAGACCAGGACTCCAGCGAGACCAGCAGGGCAGGGTTCTTCTGGTACATCGCAGCATCAGACACTAGTGAGACATACATCAGGATATCGTGGCTTCCAGAGGGGATCCACTTTCACTCCACTCCGATGACTGTCGCCTCAGCAACGAACACCTTATCGGGGACCGCAGTAGCAACAACAGCATCGCCCGCAGCAACAACAGTTTAGGCCTGTTCAGCAGAACAGACCGGGGTTCCAGGTCAGTGGGCCATCGTCTTCTACTTCGGGTACCAGGACTACTGGGCCAAAGAAGGGGTGTTAGACATGTGGGGAGCCACACTACCAGTGTGACTGTCCTGTGGAGAGGACCAGGGCATCCGGATCAGCTGGACCCGCTACAGTGGGAGATATGGGTAAGGCCCATCGGATTCATGCAACGGTAAATAACCGCTAGGCAAAGCACCAGTCGACTGTGCTCGAGATGACAGGTATTGTCGCTGACCAGACCCTTAGTATTTTGATAGACCTAGGTGCTACTGAGAGTTTCATTTCTAGTGCAGCGCTAAAAAGGATTAAGGTAAAGGCAGTTGAGCAGGACGAGTTTAGCTTCATAGAGATGGCTTCTAGAGCCAAACAGAAGGTTGGAGGAAAGGTTACGGGCTGTGCCCTTAACCTGGGAGAGTTTGTCACAAGGGTCGACTTGTACATCACGATCTTAGGATGTTCTGACGTCGTGATTGGTATGGATTGGCTGGAATCGCATGAGGTGATACTCAACTGTAAGACGAAATGGTTGAGCTTGGTTGATGATGAAGGACAGAGACATGTGATTGTAGGACGGAACCAGGGAGTTTCCCTGAGGTTCGTCTCTTCCTTACAATTACAGAAGAGTATGCACAAGGGGTGCAAGCTTTATGCAATCCTCGTGCTAAATGAAAAGGGAGTAGCAGAAGGTCTAGAACACCTTCTGGTGGTGAAGGAGTTTGCAGACATGTTTCTAGAGGATTTACCTGGGATGCCACTGGAAAGGGAATTGGAGTTTACCATAGACCTAAAACCGGGGACCGAACTCATAGAAAGAGTACCTTATTAGATGTCGAACCCGGAGTTGCAAGAGCTGAAAATGCAATTGAAGGAGTTGTTGGACCTAGGAATGATACGCCCTAGTGTGTCACCGTGGGGTGCACCAGTTATTTTCATATGAAAGAAGGATGGATCGTGGAGGCTTTGCATTGACTACCGTCAACTGAACAAAGCTACGATCAAGAATCAGTATCCCTTACCAAGAATTGATGATCTATTTGATCAAATGAAGGGTGCGACAGTGTTCTCCAATATTGATTTGCGATCAGGGTATCACTAGTTACGGATCAAGGAGGATGACATCCCTAAGACTGCCTTTAAGACGAGATTTGGACACTATGAGTTTACTATTTTACCGTTTGGACTGACAAACGCCCCAGGGGTATTCATAAGTTTGATGAACGGGGTGTTCCGCAAGTACTTGGACAAGTTCATCCAAGTGTTCATAGATGATATTTTGATTTACTCTCGTACGACAGAGGAGCATGACGAGCACTTGCACTTGGTGCTACAGTGTCTATAAGAGCACAAATTGTATGGGAAGTTGTCCAAATGCTCTTTTTATCAATCGAGGATTCACTACTTAGAGCATGTCATCTCCGACGAAGGTATCACCATGGATCTATCCAAGGCTGAGGCTATTATGGAATGGCCTGCGCCAATGAATGTCATAGAAGTGCGTAGTTTTATGGGTTTAGCCGGATACTATCGACGGTTTTTCGAGGGTTTTTCGAAGATAGCAAATTCGATCACAGAATTGCAGAAGAAAAACAAGAAGTTTGTTTGGACAGAGAAATGCGTGAAAGCATTTTGGAGGCTTAAAGAGTTGTTGACAACCACGTCGATACTAAAATTCTCTGACATGGATGCCGACTTCTTGGTATGCACTGATGCATCCAAGGAAGGATTAGGCGGAGTCTTGATGCAAGATGGACGAGTGATTTCTTACATTTCGAGGAAACTAAGAAGGCATGAGGAGAACTACTCGACGCACGATTTGGAGCTTTTAGCCATCGTATATGCCTTGAAGGTTTGGAGACACTACCTTGCTGGATGAAAATTTGAATTAAGGACTGATCATTGTGGACTACAACACATTTTTATGCAAAGCAACCTGAACACACGACAACGGCGTTGGTCGGAATTGCGTAGCAAATACGACTTCGAGATTACTTACATAAAGGGAACAGTGAACCGAGTGGCGGATGCCTTGAGTCGGAGGCCACGTATCTTTTCAGTGTTACCTCTTCAGACAAATATACGTGAGAAGATTCTCACTTTGCAATATGATGATGACTGGTACAAAGAAGTCGAGGATTTTATCGGACAAAACACAATGATGGTACTGCGATATGCGGGATTTTCTTTTGATAGCGACGGGTTATTGAGGTTTAGAGGTCGGATTTATGTACCCCCAAACGACGAGTTGAGGATTTTACTCTTGAGCGAGGCTCATAGAGTGGTTTACATGGCTCACCCAGGAATCACGAAGATGAGAGCAGACCTTAAACCCTTATTCTTTTGGAAAGGAATGAAGGCCGACATAGTCAACCTTGTGGCTAGATGTCTAGAGTGTCAGTAGGTAAAGGATGAACATAGACACCCGATAGGATTACTTCAACCACATACCATTCCGGAATTGAAATGGGAAGTTATTTTGATGGATTTTATTGTTGGATTGCCACTGACGGCAAGGAGACACGAATCAATTTTTGTAGTAGTAGACACTCTGACGAAGAGTGCTCACTTTATTCCTGTGTGTATGACGTATCAGGCACCTGACATAGCGAGAATTTTCATCAGCGAGATTGTGAGGCTGCATGGCATGCCTAAGAAGATTATATCCGATCGAGGATCGGTGTTTACTGGATGATTTTGGACGAGTTTCCAAGAGGCCTTGGGAACCCAACTTAATTTTAGTATTGCTTATCACCCTAAGACTGACGGACAGAAGGAACGAACCAACCAAACCTTGGAAGACATGTTGCGCATGTACGTGATGGACCAACAGAAGCATTGGGAGGAATTCTTGCCTCTAGTAGAGTTCTCTTACAACGATAGTAACTAGAGCACCATTAAGATGGCACCTTTTGAGTTTCTTTATGGGCGACCGTGTGGGACGCCCTTGAGTTGGGATCGGCTTGAGGATAGGGCCCTAGTGGGACTAGAAGCGATCCAAGAAATGGAAGAGAAAATGAAAACCATCAGACAAAGGATTAAAGAAGCGCAGGATTGACAGAAGAGTTATGCTGATGCGCACCGAGTCGACCGTAGTTACGAGGTTGGCGATCGAGTCTTCTTGCGGGTTAAATAGCATAAGAGTTCGATCAAGTTTGGAAAGGGAGATAAACTCTCTCCTAGGTTCGTAGGACCTTTTGAGATTGTGGAGAGAAAGGGGCCTGTGGCCTATCGACTAGCCTTGCCTGATTCTTTGAGGCATATGCATGATGTTTTTCATGTATCTATTTTGAGACATT
>SNQJ01S0079257.1:0-14862 GCA_010110895.2 Picea sitchensis | reverse complement strand
TTTTGGTTTTTAAAAAAAGAAGAAGGGATTAATAAAAATAGGGAAACAAAGTAATAAAGGAAACATAGACAATTAATAAGTAATAAAATTATTTAACATGCGGGAGTATAAAAAGTTATGAATTTAAAAATAAAATGAAAAGATTAATTAACGCATTTACCTTTTTGGTTTAAAAAAAAAATGGATTAATAAAAATAGGGAAATTAAGTAATAAATGAAACATAGGCAACTAATAAGTTAAAGAAAATAATTTTGGAAAAACGTGGGGGATGAGTGACACTTGTAAGATAGAGAATTTTTAGAGGGTTTTCATTAAAACTTAAATTACATGTGATTTAGGGCAAGGGTGGGCCTCAAAACACTATAAAAGAAAAGGAGGGTTAGGGTTAGAGAGGGGGTTTTTTTGAGCGTAATGTTATGCTTCCAAATTTGGACTGGACTGATTGCTTGTGAGGAGTTGGGATTTTCTCAGCTTGTATTGGAGTGGTAGCTTAGCCTTGCGAGGTGAGCTGGGAATCTAGGCATACCTTTTGGATTTGTGTGGCCCCTTTGCGGCTCGGTGGGCTAAGGAGGAAGCAGAGTACCCCTAGCGATTGGCTGGGAGGTATCGGTGAGGTCTCGGCGGTCGACAAGCAGGATTAGCATGGAACGACGGACGATACCAGAAGCAAGCATTCAGGGAAAGGTACGCTTTCTGGTTGAATGATAGATGAATGAAAGATTTATGTTTAGGATCTAGTTGAAATATTTGGTTATCATACTTAGACAAATTTCATTGTATAAGGGGTGAGAAATATAGATTACCTCTATTGTTAGATTAGATAGTAGATGGAAAAGAATAATTTCTCTGCGTTGATACAATCGAGTCTCTCTGCATTTTGGTTGGGGGTTCTCAGCGATTTAATGGTTAAATGTTTCTGCATTGGGTCGTTTATCCCAACGCTGGCTGTAAAAGGAATATTTCTCTGCGTTTTTAATTTCTCTGTGGGTGAATTCGTTCTGGGTGGGCGTTCAATTTCACCGAGGGCGTTTTAACCATTCAGCCATGGCGTTTCTACATTGTCGGAGTGTTTTATTCTGTTGGTGTATTTACATTCTGCCGGGGGTGTTTTTTTTATTTCTGTTGGTGTATTTACATTCTGTCGGGGGCGTTTTATTTCTGTTGGTGTATTTACATTCTACTGAGGGTGTTTTATTTTTTGTTGGTGTATTTACTTCACTGTGGGCGTTTTTACTATTCCGTGGGCATTTTTTCTTTTGTTGGGGGCGTATGTACCTTCCTGTGGGCGTTAATTAACATAGTGGGCATTTTTCTCATTGTCGTGGGTGTATCTACATCCCTGTGAGTGTTTCTACATTGCTGATTTTTTTATGGAAATGGTTTTTTTATTTTTATTTAATACTACTGGGTCATAACTTGCATGAGATATCATTTCCCTGCTGTTGAATATTCCTGAATTGGGTTATAATTTGATTCTGGATCATAAATGCATGATATTATGTTTATGCTCATATGTCAAATTTAATAATAAAATAAACAAATAAATTTAAAATTACAAAGTTAAGATATTGTTCTCCCACAATACTGTGCTTATTGAATGTTATAGGTCAATAACCACTACGGTTCGTCTCCTGCTCAATTTAGTTTTTATCAGCTGTTATGTAAAACCTAATTATTACCTTTTCAAGCACACCAAGAAAGAATCCAACCCAAAACTGAAGGGTTATTACTTTTTAATTACTTCTGTTATCCTGGATTTAAGCCTTTTACTCATTGGGTTTATAGATGTTTTTCCTTAATTAATTTATCAAAATAATAGATGCTTTCTACATTTTCCTTGGTGCGTGCATTTTCATTTTCAATATCGCATTATGTTATGTATATTCTCTTTAACTTGAATAGCTACACATCAATTATATTCTGGAGTATGCACATGCCTTATGTTTAAAATCATCCATTAAAATCATATGGTTTTTAACTTTAGATGACATAATGGATGTGTGTTTTTATTGATATTAAACAAAGGTTTTCCTAAATATATATACATGTATATTGTTAGAGTGGAAATTAGTTTAACGAGTTGTTCTCATATTATATAATGAAATACTATGAGAGGATTGGGTTTAGGATTTAGACTTGGGGCTTAGTGTTGAGTTTTCAAAGTCTTATGTTCAGTAATAGGATTAGGATTTATACCTATGCTTAGGCATAGGGAGTAGGGACTTAGACATAGGATTGAGGGATCTAGTAGAAAAGGTAATCCGTTATTAGCTAGTCTCTTTTATTTTAAAAACCTTAAGTTAGATGGAGTGACTTATTTTATTCTAGTGGTGGAATGAAATATTCGTATGAGATAGCATAGAACGAATTTAAAAGTTATTTATTGCATTATTATGGCCATCTGAATTAGCATTATTGTTATCTCATGATACTGATAGGGAGCTTCATATTAAAGGATAACATAATTGGGGTAGGAATGTGTGACTGTATCTTCACTATATTTTATGGTCTTGCAATAGGTAAAGGAAGAATGTTATTGCATAATAAAATAAGATTATGATGTTAGTGTTGGTGACATGATATTAATGTTTTGTTAATTCAAATGCAAGGTTATGGGATCATGAAGATAAGGGACATTGGTATTCACTGTAATGCTATTGAAATTTTATTGTTATTGATGATGCATAACATGTAAGGTCCTTGAACAGTGGGCCAGGAGCCTATCTGAACTTCTCTCTCTCCGGAGCAGAGGACTAAGATTAAACGCCCTACTTTCCTGTGCAGAAATAGTAAAATCTACTATTACGGATTCTTCCTTATGTCTATGGTCGTTAATGCTTCCAGTTACTTGTTGTGCGTCTTGCGTCTTCTTGTTGTGATCATCGTGGTTGCATCTTGTTAGTCGTCGGGTGGCGACGTAGAGTCAGTGTGTTTGTTCCCTTATACACATGTGCACACACCTAAAAAAAAAAATTGCACATGTTATCGGAGTCGTTTTCATAACAAGGAGGGTCATTACATATTTCTTATTAGCACCTGAGAGATCGATCACTCTATACTAGCCTCACAATAAAGTCCTATCAATTCCTATATGTTATGAGGCCCCAAAGGAAATGTATGGAAATTGACTAGTTCCCCTCTCCTGGAGAGGCCAGTCAAAAAATATATGTCCTCTGTAGTAGGCACCAGTGACTTCCCCTCTAACATAAAGTCCTCTACGTCGGGATGCCAATAATCAACTAAGGCATTCAATAGCTTAGGTCATGCTCTCATAAAAGGACATAGGAACAACTTGAGAAACCCACATTGCATTAAGGTAACAACATCATTGGTGTCTTCCCCGACCAACTCACCAATAACCCCATGCTCTCTTTCCATCTAGTGAACATACATCCAGCAAAAAAACAAGTTCAGGAGGGTTAAGCCTTTCTTTTTAAAAACATTTCCATTAAATCAAGGGTCCACATGGGATGTAATTTTTTGATAGTCGCATGTACACACGTGCAATTTTTCCTCTGCCTAAGTGTACACGCGGTCTGTCATAGGACAACCTGCGTGGACCTAGGGATGACATTTTGAAGGTCGACGTCCCCCCAAAACTTGAAACTAAAAGCATAAATAAAGGTTTAAATTGCAAGAGGAGAGAGTTTATACTTAGTTGGTCCAAGCAGATGATTGTTTCATCCACTGAAGCTCCCATAATCAATTCTTTTCACAAAGAGGTAGTTTTGTATTTTAGTCAATTTATGAATTAACAATGGTGATAATGAGCTGCCAACTTCTATTTATAGAGTTTTTTGGCCCTTTTTTGTCAATTTTCTGTTCCTTTTGTCATTTTTTCTAAACTGAAAATCATTTAAGATGGTTCAAGAGTTTTCTTTGGATGATCAAGGGAGGTATTCCTTTGGGTATTTGGATTTTTTTTTGAGATTTGGGCGTTTGGACATTCCTTTGGTAAAAAGTCATTTTTTCTAGCTCGTTGCATTTAAGTCAAGATTCCACCCCCACTTTCTGCATCTTGTTGTATTTTCTACTTTGCCATAGGATCGATCCCACTGAGTTGCGACATAGAACCCTCATTACTACTTTATAAGTGTCGTAATTTGGTGGTAGAGCCTACCATAACATCGATTCCCTAGGTAGATCTTGGTTACATGACGGTGTCCATGTTTTCACTAACGACTATAGGCTCGGGGGTCCTCCATAGTTTTTCCTGACTACGAGTTTGAGCCTCATTTGCATAATTCCTTTTCACTCTTGACCTCACCCTCGGGACTCCCAAAAAAAGAAACAGGTCCTCTTTTAAGCCCTTTTCAGACCCTCTAAACATGAAAAGATTGCCGAGGGATATTGTGGCCTTTCACGCTCATTAAACTGAAGTTTGAAGTCACGTCTATCCAACGGTAGTTTACCCCTTTTTTGGTCTAGACGGTCAACTGTACAAATAAAGGTATACTCTAAGGAACTTCAATTCTCTAGAAGAGTACTCTCAGGTGTCATTTTAACCCTTTTTCAGGCCTCAGAGACTAAATGTACAAAAAAGGAACCCCCACAGAGTCCATAGTTAATCTCTTTTCGGACTCCCTAAAATTGAAAATATCACTGAGTGACCTTATTCTTTCACACTCGTTAAAATGGTCCAGAAGAAAATTCCTGATGGAGTCCATAGTTAATATTTTTTCAGACTCCTTAAAAATGAAAAAATGGCGGAGTGATCTTGTCTTTATCACACTCGTTAAAATGGTTTTGAATAGACCTCTTGTTGGTGCTAGTTTACCCCTTTTTCGAACCGACTATACTACTTTCGAAAAAGGTACCCCAGTGGAGTCTCCTTTTACATTTTTCAGACTCTCTAAATATGAAAAACCACCAAGCTTACCTTCTTTGGGCTCGTTAAAATTACATCGAAGGACGTTACCATTCTGTGTTTTATTAATATCATTTGCATACCCACGTCTTTGGCCTAATGCCAGCTCCATGTTGCTCTCAACTAAACCATATAAAGCATGCCTTATACGCAAGCCATGTAGCACTTTGCCTCTGCATCTTGACACCTTTGGCCCCTGGAGGATTTTTCCCAAGTGTCCTTACTTTGAACATCAGTCTTGTCTTTGAGCGTCGAACTTGTATGTTTGAAACACTCATCTCTCCTTTGTAACGTAGCATTCTTTTATTCTTTTTCCAAAATTATTGAAAAAGAAAAAAAAAAATCAAATATACCCCAAAAAGAGGAAGGGAAAAGTATTTTATTTTTATTGGTATCATGAGTCTCCCTTGGATAAAGCACATCTGTCTATTTGTTCATCAAACTCTGGGATTTAATATGACCTTAGGAATTTTTTCTTGCTACATAGAGCTATGTCCTCCTCCATTTGGTTATTCTTCCAAACATATGGAGAGTTTGTGTTGCCTCCTTCCTCATAAACTTATGTTAATGCCATGCTGCCCAAGTCTCATCATTTATCGTGCTATTGTCCAAGGGAAGTTTTTACCAAGCCTGAGTCAACCCCTCTTTAGTTTGTCTCTTGCCCTCATCCCTGACCATCCTAAACGTCCAATCACGTCTTTGTTCGAAATAAATGAAGCCTTCAGTATGATCATCGAGATTCTCTAGTCCATGACCGACGAGCCGTTGAAGACCTCTAGGTAGTGAAGTCGTACACTCATATTACACTCCTACCCTATTTTTGAAGATTTTGAATTTCTTTCTCGAGCTCTAAAGACCTCATCTCCAACCATCAGGCCTTATCGACTTCTAGAAGATGGATACTCTACACGTATATATTTTTGATTTCAAGATGTAGCTCTGTTGTGTATTGCTCGCAGCTACACTTTATATAGTTATATGACATGGAACTACAGTGTATTTTATTGGTGGCCATGATTGTATTTTATCCCGAGCATGGGTATGCCCGCCTTGGTGAGACAATTATTATTTTACAGATGACACCTCCCAATTTTTGGTCCCTGGGCTCACTTGTTCGACACATCGGTGAATATTGTTAATGTATTTCGACCATTAGATGCTCTTCTGACCTCACACATTAGGGGGCATCTATTATAACCATAATTTGCACCAAACATGCTTACCTAGCATCAGACTATCTCAGATTCCTTCTTTGCCAAAACATTGTTGAACAACTCTTCTTAAAAACCCCTTTTATAAAGACCCATGCACCCTACTCCATTACTGCACACGTGTACACGCTATCTGACCCAAGACAACTCGCGTGTACCTAGAAAAGCATGAAAAAAGGAAAGTTATTGATGGAACACACATCTTTGGGTAAGCTAACTAAACCTTTCGGCCATGCATGGCCGGTCACTCGACCAAATACCTAGCTTCTTCTAGCCTATAAAAGAAGGGTTAGGGGTCCCATTTGAAAGGAGGAGAATCATAGTAAAGAAACTATACCTGATTGAGCATTCTCCTTTGTCCCAACCTTTAGCCATCCTTGTGAAAAGAGAAGTATAAAGAAAAGAAGTTGGAAGACAGTGGAAGAAGAGCCCGGGATTAGGATTGAGGAGAAGTGGCCAACTTTATCATTGTAAGGTATCATTGTGAAGTTAATAAAAGAATTGCTTTTCCCATCCCGCCATATGAGATTGTCGTTATTGGAATATTGATTGTATGATTGATTAAATCTCTAACCCATTAGTTCATAGATCAAATGCATGTGGAGTTATTTGTTTGTCTTTAGTGAATGTAGGTCAACATTGGGAGGAGAGTTGCAGTCAAAGAACGACCAAGCACAAAAAGGGATCGACATCAAACATGAAGAATAAGGTACGTCAACTTAATCTCTTGAGCCTTGTATTTACATACAAGTAATGGGGGTCTGTGTATGGGATGATGGTAAAAAGTAAGAATCTTTAGGTCATTTCTGCATGCATGATAAAACCCTTAGCTCTAGTCCGTAGGAGGGATTTCCCACCCACAACATGGATGTAATATGAATATGATATTACATTATATTCCCCCTTAATGAAAACTTCAAACATCCTGAATAACTTGTAAATATAAATTCAATGTTTGTTGATGTCAAGGATACATTGTTGAGAGGAACAATGTAAAAACCATCCATGAGTTGCAACCAGATCCTCAAAAAGGTGAAAGGAGAAGACACTTTATACCATCATGAATAGATGCAAAATACAAGAAATTACAACATCAATATGTTCATGGTGAAGTGACAAGCAACTCTAGATATAATAGTTATCTGGAAAACCCATTTCTCACCAAACATTTCAAAAACACACACACAAGCACACTACTTTGGAACATGTGAAGTAAATAGGGAGCTAAGTGGTAAAACCCTAGGAAAAAACTTCACCTTTATCATGGATTTGGTGAAGATTTTAGCATCTTCTCGTTTAGTGGGAAAATACTCAAACAAATAACACCATCAACTACCAAATATTGAATGTAATGAGTATCAATATCAATGTGTTTGGTATTGTGTAACATCCCACTCTACTAAGCACATGTTATCGACTTATTCTTTGCAGACACTTGTGTGCAAGTGATCCAGTTTTGGTACATGATGACTTTGTTTCGATTATGGATTATACATGATGATGATGATAGGGTGTGACTTATTGTTTTTGATATATATGTATTTACAACATGAATGATTTTAAGGATGAAAAATTATTTTAAAATGTAGAAAGCTTGTCTAATCTTAATAATCCTTCATATGTCAACTATAAATGTTTGGCGATATTTTTGTAAAAATATTCAAGTTTCTAAGTATTTTATATAGTTTTTATAAAATTTTGGCTATTTTTAAGGTAAAATAATTTTATCCTATAGAATTTGGGTGAATCATTTTTAAAATAGAAAAACTCGTTTTTGCAAAAACCATGGAAAATTAGCCCATGAGGGTGTGAATTTTTTTTTTTGATATATATGTATTTACAGATGCTATTGATGAGTCATCTCGAGTGTGCAGGACACATGAAAGGTTGAGGATGTTGATGACATCGATGGATTCCATTGGAATCTGTATCGAGTCAGGGAGCAGATTTTAATTATTGAGTATTTAATTTCAAGCACATATGATGCATGATTGATTATAGTATGATTCAAGTATATGAAATTATTGACAATGTTTTGTTAGTGGATGCATGCTTGACGATTCTTGTGAATCCGACTCACATAGGGAGTAGAGGGGCCATGCATAAAAGTAGACATTTGAGGGAGAGTTGTGACAATGTCCCTATCACAACCTACTAGCACTCCCATTGTGGTATGAACTCTAGGTTAACAAATACCTAGTTTGATGGGTCGATGATGTCGTGACGGAATACTGAGACAATCTCTCATGATGATTTCTAATGAGAGCACAATAAGGTGGAGTCCTTATTCCTTGGAAGCCCTTACTCTCTCACAATGTCAACTAAGTGGAGTGTTGAATCCAAGCGTTTGAAAACTTCCAAAACAAGTCTAAGGCAAGTGGCACCCTTGGAGCACAGAGGTGTGTCTTGAAGGGCACGTCACATAATTAAACTTGCGTCAATAAATCTAGGTGGCCTATAAAACATTGAGTTATGTAGACCTTGACTAATTAATTAAATCATAGATTCTAGTTGAGAAGTCTAACCAGAGTTAAAGCCTTATTCTAAGAATTAGCCTAAGTTAAAGTTTGATTTGGGAACTATCTTAAATATTAAAAATTGAGATAAATGTAATACTAGGAAAGAGGTTCATAAGATATAGAGACTAAATAAAATGCACATGTGTGCATGAATTTAATAAAAATGAATTTTAAAATAGAAATAATTAATAACTAGAGAGGTTGGTTGCACATAGAATAGAATCTAAACTCAAACTACTATAGTCTAACTAGAAGGAGACTCCTTTTTAAACTCTAATAATATCTGTTTAGGGAACACTCCTTAAATGAGAATCTAGGGAATAAAGGGGCATCTAGGAGTGAAAATATGAACACATGGAGGATTGTGAGGGAATTTGACCTTTTAATTAAAATAAAAATTGTAAATAGTAGGGTAACTTGGGGAGAATGGGACAAGTGTCCGAGTGAGTAATCCCAATTAAATTTACTAAAAAAATAATTATTTGTGGAGAAGGACATGTGTCAAAGAAGGGAAAAGTTATAAAAACAGTTTCTAAAGAAGGAAATGACATCTATTTTTCTGAGCATTGTTATGCTGCCAAATTTTTATTAGACTGAGTTTTACTTGTGAGAGTTGGGATTACCAGACTTACAAGATAATGGAAGATATTCCTTGTAAGGGAAAGTATTGGAGCTATATTGTTGGTTTTTTGTGTGTGGCCCCTTTGGAGCTCAGGAGGATAATGGGGAAGAAGAGTATTCCTAGCGTTGGCTGGGAGGTACCGGTGAAGTATTTGTGATTAGAAAGAAAAAGATAGGAAGGAGCGCTAGATCAAAGGGATCTTCAATCCACAACATTCATTGGTTCTGGTATTTTATATTCTAAAGTTTCATTGTATTACCATGTCATATTATAATAGTTTTTTAGCATCAATGGAAATCCTAAATTCCCATGGTTACTTTTGTTGTCAACGGATAATGGTTATAATGGTTTCAGTCTTTATATTTATCTGAATTTTGGATGTCCCTGCAAAAAAAATTTGAGTGGCTTGATTTTCATACTATATCTTATTTTATATTGGTGCATGATCTTTGTTCTAAAATTCATACATTATTCATTGTGAATTTGTATGATAAAAGTTAGTTGAATTTATTTTAGGACATTATTAGTGTATCTTGTAAACTATGGAGTCAAGTCTGATTTTTGTGTTCGTGAATCCTTAGTTGGAAACCTTGTCGAATCCTAAATAGATTCATTATTTGGAAACTTTGGTTTCTTTATACTCTCCATGCAAATTGTATCAGGAAATCTCTATGGAAATTATCTTCCAATTCATGGCATTATAGATTCTGTTGATTTTGTGTAAATATGATTGTAATAAGTTCCTTGTTGAATTTAATTTATCTACTGAACAACTCTTACGACGAGATCCTGTCAGATTGAAAATTAGATCCATTTTTTATCAAACTCCCTCCTTAGTTATTGATAAATTTCAATTCTTTCGATGATGGATTCTTATGGTTTTGTTTGATCTGAATTTAGTGTGTTTTCTGATTCCAATTCTTGGTTAACCAAAGTTATTGGTGACGAGGAAATATCTATTCTTTAGTATCTTAATTTAAAAAAATTGGGATTTCGGATGTCTATGAGAAGGTCTCTAGACTTATATTTTTACTTACTTCATTCTTGGGAATTAGTCCTTTTCATTAACAATTTAGGCATGTGACCAGGGGCTAGAACCCAATACTAACCAAAGGGTGTTATTCTGAGCTCTAGGACTCTGATGCTCCGAAGGTTCCTTAAACTAAACACTCCTTTTCTTTTGAAGTCCTCACTAGTCGAATCTGGTCTTGAGTTGAGTTGATCAACAGTTCTAGGTTAACCCTACCCACCTTCTTTCGTAATTTTTAGTAATCTAATCTATCGGATGGCATTATTTTTTTGTATAAGAGTTTATATGGTGGAGATACACTATGGAAATACGACCTTTGGGGGTTTTCCTGCTTCATATCTTGAGTCTGTTCCACCTGGATTACCGAACTGAAGACATTTGTTGTCCACTCTAGAGTTTGAAACTCCGGGAGTTCATCACCCTTGTAAGAAACAACTATTTTCCTCCAGAGTTCCTAACTGCTGAAATCCAAACAACTAAAGACTTGAAATCCAATGGTCATTGTTGTTAGTTAGATCTACGGATCTCCTTTACTCTGGAAGTTCAGAACTTTAGGGTCTTTGCAACCTTAAAAATTTACCTTTAACTTAGCCAGAGAGTTGAATCTCGTTAAACTCGAGATCAATGGTCCCTATACCTTGCTCCGATATATGACTAGAAATGGCTTCAGATATATGAAACTTCGGAGATCTATGATCACTTTGGATTCAAATCTCCTAGAGTGACATACTCTTGGAGCGACATTGTTGTTGACGTGGGACTGGATAGATGTTTTCCACATGTCACCTTGATTTATAAATTTCGTACCTAAAGTGCCAACTAGAAATTGACACTTGTCACTATCTATTTGCACCACGTTTCCTTGCTAACATGATCTTGTTGACGTGGGATCTTAGTGTGTTGTCATGTGTCTTACTTTGTGACTTTGGGGCTTCGTCCTTTGGGTATTCTTACATACTATGGATTTCCTTTCTCCAAAGTGGTCAACATCAAAGTGGTTATCATGGACGTGATTACACTTTCCTTCCATTTGTATTCCATCCAATGAATATGATCAATTATGGATCAATGGTCCAAATTAATTTTGAGGTTCTAGACTCTGGGTTTTTCATTGTCTCAACTTTCCTTTTCTCTCAGAGTGAGATTCCCTAGAGCTTAAACCTTGATCATATTGAATTTTTCAAACTATCAGTCTTTACATAAAAAATCTTAACAAGATCCAATGGTTGTCAGGAATTAGGCCATTCATGATCTTTAGCCTTTGGCCTTGCTTATCATATCCTTCAACTTTATTTGATTGGATGGTCATTTTAACTTCCGATTTGTTTCATAGGTCAAACGTCACATGTTCATTCTGAGAATTTGTCTTCGACTCTAGATGCTCGATTCTTAAAAGTTAAAACCTATCAATTGTTCTTTCTAAAATATGATCACCTGCGCGACTTCGAAAGCGCTATCTCTTTTGAGCTTTGGATTTTGTACCTAAAACAAGGTCTTTGATTCTTAAGAGTGATCAAATATTTAATTGATGACATTACCATATGTTTCATTCTTGACATTTTACTTTGCAAATAACTCCATTGTTCATTAGCGCATTCCTCCTGAGCTTTAGATTCTAATTGTTGAGTGTGTATTTTGTGCCTCCCATGTCTTTATTCGCATTGTTTTTTCTAAACTTTGGGCTTTATGGAGCTTGTCTATGCACTGCTAGAAGTGGCTCTGGAAGTGTTGTGTTGCGATACATGAAATAAGCCTCAGGATTCTTACAGAAAATTTAACTCAGTCTTAGAAAATACTTTCCTTCGGTTACATGTTATTTCTTCATAGTATCTATTGCTTCACCAAGGTACATAATAGGCTTGTGGTTTCTACCTTGTTTTGAGAGATTTCCTCTCCTTTTCTTTCCTATTTTAATTTTTATATGGATCATATATCTGTATACTTCACTGAACCTGTAGGACTGTCACACTTTTACCAGGTAAACTTACAGTGTTGAGACTATCATAAAAAAAGATTACTTATTGAATGATCTCTGGTTTTTACTGTAGGTTTTGTCGAGATTAATGAAAATTCTTCCTATTTTTTAAATTGAATAAGATGATGAATTATTGTAATATCATGCATTTAGTTTTATGGAGTGGTGATATGTTTCTAGATTTATATGTTGAAGAAAGGTAGTTAAGAATTCTAGAACTTATATTTGAATTTTAGAATGAATTGAAAATATCGGAATTAGACACTTCCTTGTTCCTCATAACAATCACCAGTATTGAGACCTTAAATGGTCAATATCAATCGGATGAATCGTAGACTTTAGTGTTGATTATGTGTCTTGGAAGTCCTAACCTTGCATGATAGGTTGGGCGGGTAGTTGTATTTCGCTTTATGTGAAGTGACACACTCCTTCATGCATTAACTAGTATCTAAATCTAGATTTGCAAATGAATTGAGAGAAGAATAATGTGTTTTATTGATATATGTTATTATCATGAATTGACTCCAATTCACTGAAGTATGTTAATGCAATTTTTCTCTTGTTCTGATGATGATTTTGAATGTTTACAAATAAAAAAATTAGACTCTTTCTCATGTATTTATATGACGTAACAGAGAGATTGTTACATATGGTATCAGAGCGGGTTCAACCCTGTGACATTGGACCGCTATGCCTTCCACTGTGTCAAAACAATGATTGAATTGTATCGCTAACTAAATTTGAAATTTGTCCATGTAGGTAATCACGGTTAGAGGATGCATGAGAAGTAGACGATGTGGTACTGTAGGAAGAGGTATGACACCTTCTATAGTACCCATTCCAGAAGGGTCTAATCCCCAGGGAGATGAACATAATAATGAGCCAATACGTGTTGTTTTGGAAGACGTGGTAGGTTTGATGAAATCCTTCTAGAGGATGTCCAAGGCTTTGATTAACCTCCTGGATCGAGATGAGGGCCGAGCATATATACCAAATGAGGGTTCACAATGTTCTCCATATGGTAGTGGAAGTATACACAAAGAACTCGAGAAAGTGAAGTTTGTCATGTTCATGGGTGCCAAATATGGCTTAGCCACCGAGGCATGGTTGGAGAACATGTCTATGTGCTTCACACTTCAGGATTACACCTCCAACATGAAAGTCTGCATGGAAGTCGTTCAATTGAAGGGGACTTCTCTTCTTGTTGGACACACCTACCACACTTAGAGGGGGGGGGTGAGTGAGTGTGGGGATCTTTTTCCCAAAATTTCACTCTTACACAAAAAATCCTTAGTCAACATTCAACATTTTCTCATTAATCATTGATTTCATTTATAATCATTTAGATGTGAATACATATCAGCAACATATCATCAAAAAATCATCTCCATAAGGAACACAAAGAACACAAGATGTATGTACAATTTTTCTTTTTATTATGGACTTCAATCCGAGGGTTTTTCAGCAACAACTGAATAGAGTACAACTCTACAAGAGAACCAGCTCTATATGCAAGACTTGAATTACATTCTCAGCACCAATTGATATGAGGCAACAATCCTCAACATATATCAATCTGTCAACATAAACAAATGCATCAACCATGCACGAACCTGTGCCAAACAACCTGTAATCAACCTGTACCATAAACAAATGCATCCAACCATGTACCAAGTATATACCAATCATGTGTCAAATAATAATCAACAATTACTCATCAATATGTACCAACATCATGAAATATAAACCTCATGTATGTGCCAACTCATCAACTTCTTGTCTCAACCATGACTAGTTTTGGATTAATCAACAACCCCAACTTGAAATAATCATAACTTTGTACTTGCAATGAATAAAGATATGAAACTGATACACAATGTTCTTTAGTTTGTTTTATGCAATTCCTCTAGGTGGAAGTACTTGGAACCTCTCATAAAAGGCGTTATAGAAAAAATGACATACCTTGTTGAATTCTGGCGTATTCTAGAGAGAAACCTTGTAGAGCGTGGCCCAAACAAAATATTCATTGAATTGATTGAAAAATATTACAAAAAATACTAAATCCGGTACCCTAACTAAAACATTTGGTCTCATTGAATTTGGATATATTATGAAGAAGTTGTGAGATTTTTACCCGAAACACCTGTTTTTGACTAGTTTCAGGACTAGCCACAAACCCTATTTTCCACGGAGTGTAACTCCCAAAATAAAACGACCCACAAGATGAATTTTTTACCATGGATACTTGGGTATGTTTTCTCAATGGAATAGAAATTTCATGGTTTTAATCATTATAGAAACAAAGTGATAGTGAAAATGGTGAGATGACCTGTAAATAACATACCTTAGAAAACATCATCAAAAGAATTTATCCTCCTTTCAATTTCGACCATCTTTTTTTCACCTTCCTTATGAAATTTGGCTTATATATCATTGGTTACCTCAATGAAATATAGATCTTAAATATACTCAAGTGTTCCACACCAAAAATGCTCAAGAATCTCTCCATCAATACTCCAAAATATATTCTCACAAGAAGCTCTCCATTGATCCACAAAAAGGATGATCTACAAGAGACCATTGCTATATTATTTATACTTTCATCATCTAGGTCACTTAACCCATTTTTAGGTCACT
>SNQJ01S0079255.1:21519-35964 GCA_010110895.2 Picea sitchensis | reverse complement strand
GTGGGACAAGTATAGTCCCCGGTCTGCTACTTGGGAGGACGCCGAGACATTACGGCAAGACTATCCATCGCTATTTTGACCACGTTGAGAACGTGTTTCTCGGAGGAGGGGTGTAGGTAACACCACCTTTTGATTTAAGACGGGCAGGATTTCCTGAGGCCTATGCATTTATTTTTTTCAGTCATAGTGAAACCATTAAGTGATACACTTAAACTTTAAAATTATGAACTTTTTGAATATTTGGATGATAATGATGATGATGCATGAATTATGAACTATTATGAGAATGTGAACTTTATGAACGTTTAGATGATGTTGATAATGATGCATGAGATATGAGCCATTATGTGGATGAAAATTTTATGAATGATATTGATGATGATGTAAATGATGAGACATATTGTGAGAAAGAGAAATTATTGAATGATTCAAATACCGTTAGAATGATGTTTTGGTAAATGATAATCTTATGAATGTGTGAAAGTATGATGTATGGGATATTATGAAATCTGATTCAAATGGAGAACTCGATGTTAATGTATTAGTATTGGGATCTCGAATGGAAATGATTATGAAAATATGGAATTTATGATGTTAATAAATAGAAATGCAGGAGATGGTGTTGCAGAATAACTTGCAGGGTATGGGCTATTAAGAAATATGAAATTAGAGTAGGATGATGAGAGTGGATAATGGAGCCACTGCTCGGGAAACATTGTGGTATGAATGGTGTATATGGAAATTATATATTGGTTGAATGCATTGCTATGATACATGGACTATTGTGTGATTTGGTATTGACACTGCCCAAGTCTACTGTGGACGATGACAAAACCTCTAGTAACACAGTACCCTTGTGTGTTCCATTTGTAGGGTTTTGACCCTGGTACTATTAGGAGGGTGGAGGTGGTACCCATATGTATCCTCAGAAACACGAGATCTGGGAGAATTGATTGCTAGTTAGCACTCCCAGACGTGTGATGAGGGAGGGCTGTCAGTTGCACCTTTGGGAAGTTTGGTGAAGTGAAGCGACCTTACTTCCACTCTGATTCTATTTTGAGTTAGGTGGTGTAAACGCTCCAAGATAAGTCCTTGAGGGCAGAGATAGGATGGTGTCAGAGTAGAGTTAGGAAGGAAGGATGAGTAGATAGTTGAGACTTTATAGGGATCTGCCATGTGATGGGAGTTGATAGGGAAAAATGTATATATGAACATTCCTATTGATGTAACTAAACCACAGTTGTCTAAAATACATTATAAAACCGAATAATTGTGATTGAAGAATTTCTTAAGCAATTAATGATTGTTGTCTTTTATAAAAGACTAGCATTGCTTCTTGGATGAATGCATACCAAGGTACTAAAAAGTGTAGAGTTTGATTATTGAGTACATGCCGCGAGGTTTACATGTAGTAGCTACACATGCATTCCTTATTACCATATACAAGAGTATGTATGGACTTATAGATTTACCTACTGATATTGTCAAGATAATTTTTGTGAGCAGTATGAACCATGCCTTTTTCATTGTAACATCAGACGCATTAACTTCAGGACGAAGTTCTTGAAGGTTGCGTGTATGTAGCGACTAATTGAATAAATGATTAAAGATTACAAAAGAAAATGTTCAAGAAATAAGCATGATTAGGTGTGTGATAATTAAACTAGAATACATTTATTGAACTATAGCTGAAATTAAAATAATGTAAGAACAGGGGTGTCGTAGGCTGCCAAGGGTGGCGTTTGCAGGGCGAAAAGCCCAGAAATTCCCGAGGAGATTAAAATTTTTAATGAAATGTAGGGGCCCAGGGGGCGAGGGTTGGTGGTAGAGTTACTGTGTGAGGTGGTGGGGAGGAACAAGGTGGGGATGAGGGGGATGTACGGGCCATTCAGAGGTGGATGGACGCAGGAAAAAACATTCTTTGACCATTTGCACGATTGGTGAGCTCTGGATTGTGAGGTTTGTGTGCTCAGATAGAGACACAGGACTACTGGTTGTATCATATTGATCGAGGGGAGGCACGCGTGTTGCTGAAGTTCTACAGGCGCCGAGGGCGGGATATCCGTGAATATCCACAGGTAGAGACGTTTCCTAATGGCCGGAATTGGACAATAGACTTAGAAGCCCGATTATTTTGTGTTTTGGCCCAGTGCAGATGAGTAGCGAGGCGACAAAGCAACCAAGCACGACAAAGGAACAACTGAATTAACATGATCCAGTATTTGGTTAGAAGTTAATTTTTTTTTTTTAATCATTTGTTAATTGTAGGAATTCAAATGCTATAGTTGCTTTGTCCTTAAAAACTCAATATTAGGTTAGGAAGTTGTTTCTTTTAGTTTACTTAATCAATGCTTATAGGTTATTTACATCTTCCCATGAACCGGTTTATTAGCAAATCTAAGTTGTTAAGGTATACGTTATCAGTCATCATTAGGCTACAGAATTATTGCTTCAGTTTAGTTAAATAAAGCGTTTATTAAGTTGCTTATAAAAAAGAGGAGGCACAAAAATATATTTCAGGCAAGTTACCAAATTTTCGAGAAAATTGGGGTGTGAGTAATTCGATTTCGGGAGGATACCCGTCAACCATAGATCTCAGGCGGACCACTCGATAGTCGTTAGATCCCTGGGTAGGTGCTAGGGAGTTAATCCTTTGACCCCTAGCAAGTCAAGGACTCATCGCGGAATCGGGCTTCGGCGTTTGTGGTGGTAAGCGTTCCTTGCCATTTTGGAATGTAGTCGACTCCCAATTATTCAGGCCGTCGATAAATTCGAGAACCACGTGGCGGAAGATCCAGGAGAGTCGAGGTTTGGAGGCATCGAGATTTCCAGGGTCGTGAAACGCTTGCTTCGCTTAGTGAATCGCTTCTCCGGCGATTCCCGAGTAAATCTAGACCGTTAGTCGGATCGGGGACCTGCGTGGCCTTGAGATCCCAGTAGATCGGGGAGTTGTTGGCGTCTCCACCGAGAACAAGAGGTTCTCTCGAGAGGAATCTTGATTTCTGCGATTTTCCGAAGTAGCGGGAGCCGTCGATCTACGGAGGGACAAGCGGCATCAGATCCCGCATATCGAAGTTATTTAGTTTTCGACACCAAAAGGAACATTTGGATTAGAGGGACATGGCAAGGGTCCCCAAGACATAGTGGGAGGCAGGTGCTAGCATTACTTTTCGGGAGTTCGAACGCAGGGGTTTTAATGTTGCATAGGGTATCACGGCTTAATACAATCGATTTCCGATAGAAACCCAACGCAGAAAAAGGTTGACCGTTGACCCTTCGGGGAGTTGGGACTTGGAAAGGTCAATACGGTGCAGCAGGGGGCTGTGAACTCAAACCCAAATTCCCGAATCCGTGGAAGAAGTTAGAAGTAGACGATGGTTGATGTTTATTGTCTCGGTTAGGATTTAATTTGGTTCTGATTAATAAAGTGATGTTTAGAACTTTGAGGTTTATTCTGAGAAGATGAGCAAGTCATACTTTTGGCCAAGAATGTAGGCGGTCAAAGAGGTTTATTGGACGGATCTGAGAGTTTTCCGACATTCCAGAAGGAAACATAATGCAGGTTTTATCCGGCCATTACCGTCTGAGAGAAGTGGGAGAAGGCCGATAAGCATGGATTTTGTATTGGGTTTACCGAGGACACAAAAGTGTTGATTCCATCTTTGTAGTGGTGGGCGAGGTTTTCTAAAATGGCACATTTCGTACCATTCGAGAATACCGATGCGACTCATATCACATTTTTTTTTTCAAGAGATAATTGACTTCATGGATGCTTAGAAAAAGAATAGTTTCGGACGGGGACACAAAATTCATAGGGAAATTTTGGAAGACCTTATGGAAGAAACTAGGAAATAACTTGATTTTTAGTTCTGCCTATCATATCTCGGATGGATGGACAAGCGGAGTGTGGTCAGCAGTGGGAGACTGAAAACTTGGTGATAGACCACCATAGCAGCTGGGATAGCATATTGCCATGGGCAGAGTTCGCATACAATGATTTGGTGGTAGAGAGAAATGGAAGAGTCCATTCGGTTATTGTATGGAGTGTAGCCGGGGAGTTTACAGGTGGGGATTGAGCCAGAACTGCGGTATGGAGTGCAAAGAATTATTTGAAATGATAGAAAGGTAACTTCTGGTGAAGAGGCGGTACATTGAAATCAAGTCAAAGGGTACAAGTGCAGAGCTGATCAACATTGCAAATAAATTCAATTTGAAGTTGGCGATTGGTTCCTGCCTAAGGAAGGAATGATTCCCAAGGGGAACATACAATAAAGCTAAGATGAAGAAAATCCGAGACCATGCAGGGTCTTGAGATTGGAAATGCTTATGAGATTGAGTTCTCGGATGGCATCGGGATATCTACAATATTCAATATCAGTGCCTCCATACAAGGCTGGGCTGACTGGGCCGAGGCAATGAGTGATCCGGTGGGTGAAACAATTTCCAGTTGCATAGAAGCCGCAGATGGAGTGCATCTTGGACAAACGATGGGTAGAAGACAGAAGGAATACTTAATTATCTGAGATTGGAAATGGAAGGACCACCAGTGGAAGATGCAATTTGGGAGAGAGAAAAAGTGATACAAAACATGAATGGAACCATCACGAGGGCACCATGAATGAGGATCCATAGAAAGTTTTTCAATACAGGAGGTATGATGCGGGGGGAGCATCTCGGCACATCAATGAGCGGTGTGGAAGCGGAGGACAGTTGGCCAAGCCAGCACAAATTTTGAAAATGATTTTTGGAATTGTTGCGATCTTAAACCCATTTAAAGAGATGTTATGCATTGTATTGGACCTTGAGTGGATGGCTCTCATCCTTAGGTAGATAATTGACATTTAATAGATTTAATCTTTGGTAGATAGAATTTAATTCTAGATTTGATAACTTTAGAGTCCAAGAGGGAAGCGGATAAAGACACCCTCATTGTATTATTGTAGCAATGATCCCACGAGAGCATAGAAGAGAAGCATTTAGAATACGAGCAGAGAATGGTGTATGAAGAACACCCAATACGGATATTTGAATTAATAGAGAGAGGATTTGATTCAAATTCATGGTTTAATGTTTGTTCTCTGTGTCTTAGGTATTATTCTCATAGATGTTTTCTTCTGTTATACATTTTTCTTTATATCTTTGTGTATGTGATTTCATGGTTGATGAAGTCACGGAGGGAACAAGAATTAGTTTGAATTGTTTCTCTAATTTGAGCCAATTCACGCAAAGGATGCGGTCAATTTGTCATAGGAGTACATTGTGAGAATGGTTCAATTAGAGTTAGATTTGTTCTCATTTCCTTGAAAGTCAGGTGTACCGGATTCAGGTGCGAGAGTCACCTTGAGGCCAAACTAAGTCTTAGAGTTGCGATTCTAAGAAAAGAGAGTTAAGACTACTGCTGCAGGCGTGCACAAAGTCAAAGAAGGTCGAACACTTGAAGTGTTTATAGGGTTTCTGCAAGGAGTGCGTGCAAAGTTTCTTTATGAGTCATGTGGAAACTTTCGGAGGAACAAATTCATTCACTAAGGGATAGTCACGAGGGGAGAATCTGGTGGAGAAATTTGGGAGAGCGTCGCAGTTAAAAAGCAGTGAAACGATTCTCGTGGGAGAACGGAGAGACGAAATCATTGGAGGAGATTCCCGAAATTCCGTGGGCCGTTGGATCACGCAGAGAGAGGAGTCACGAGGGGAGGGTTGCGATTAAGGTGGGCGGGGTTCAGATCAAGAGGGTAAATGCGATCGTGCCATAGGAGTCGTGGATCTACACGTGGTATGGGTATGGGAGTCGTGGTCAAAGCTCCAAGTTGTCATGAGAATTGCGATATCACGAGGCAAGTATCCAAATGATTGATGATGTAGCATGTGGGACCATGGAAGTGAGTGGAAGAAAAGTGGCATAAGTCATGGGGGTTTTGTGAGATCTAGATCCATCAAACATCAGAATTAGGAAACACGAAATTGATCATCAGGCCGAGAGTGAGAGGAGCGACTCACGTGTGTTTAGTTTGACATACTCGTGAGTAGGAGGTAAAAATTAAAGTGTTTGATATCCACGAGTTGTAGAAACCCATGATAAAGACAAAAGTCAAATAAGGTAAGAGAAAATTAGTGGACTAAAGCCATCGGTCGAGTTTGAGAGCCAGGTGAACAGAGAGAACTTACTTGGTAGGTGAGTTCAATCTTACGATAGAATCAAGAGAGGGATCATGCGAGGAGAAGAGAATCTGTGGGTATATATTTCCCAATAGGGAAATAAAATAACCTTTGAGTTCTTCGGTAGGAAGAAGAGGATCGAGAGCGGATGTGATCTGAGGAGTGCAGTTGTGTCATCTTTCCATTAGATTCTCTCATCAACCCTGCTCCAAGGTGCTCTGATGACTATGCCCTCAAACGAAGGGCCAAGATGTAATCACTATGTTGATTCAATGAATACGATTTCTTCAGGTAGAAAACAAAGGTTTTCTCCATGCTAGAAGTCCAAATATGGACATAATTGTTGAGAGGATGTTCTTTGTCATGGTTTCACCAGGCCTTTAAAGAATCTAAACCCTTATTATGTAACCTTTGTAAGGAATTGTCTTCCTATGTATGTGAGGATTTTCTTTCTACAATACTTCCATTTTGATGTGGGGTTTTATACGAGGCTTAAGGTTAAATTCATGAAGGTGCGTAACACTTTCATGACAATCGGGACTCCAAAATTTAAAACTAGCACCTAACTAATATTTTTTTGCGAAATTTCTATTTTCAGTATAATTTTGTGAGCGATATTTTTCATCCAGGTAACATCTTTTTCGGTTGAAGATATTTAGTAGAAAGATATTTCAGTCAAAAGATTGTTTCAACTGAAATATATTTTTAGATAAAAAGACTTGGGTGAAAGGACCTTTTGGTGAAAAGTGTTTTATAATACCACACATCATGGCTACTACAGTTTCAGTTCTTTGCGATAGTTGATAGTGTTAGTGTGAGTGTTGGCGCAGTTGACCAGCTACAGGTGGGCGGGCGGGCGGTCAGAGCTGCAGGCGGGTCTTGGAGCTGCAGAGCTTGGATTTGTGGGTCTTGGAGCTGCGAGTAAATTTCTGTAAGTTTAATTAACTGTAAATATATGTGTTTTTTTGCGTGCTTTGAAGATATGTGTTTTGTGCATGCTTTAAATATATGTGATTTGTTCGTGCTGGGTTGATGGCTCTCACAAGCAGCTATCTCACTCCCTAATATATCCCAACCATTCACTGGTCTAAGACAAACAATAGATACTTCTATTATTTACTCGTGGAGGACACTTCTACTCCTATTTGTTGCGATAAACTATTAGATCCGTCGATTCACTATTATTCCCGCCCTATTCTGAAACAAGTTCAATTGAATTATGGGGATATTAAATGTATAAAGGAGTTGCATCTTTTATAACACAGTTATATATATAAGAGAAACACTTGAGTAGAGACAATTATTGTGTCAATTTCACCAATTCTACTATTAAAGTAGTGCCTTTAGGTAATAATAAGGGGGGAATAAGGCAGATAAAGAACTTGTGAATAGTAATTTCAAATCGGTGCCTTGTTGCTTCCTACAATTATATTTACCAATTTAACGTTATTAGGATGATAGAATAGAATAGAGAGCATATCCATAAGCACCAGTACCCAAGGATCTACTGACAAAATACATCTTACCATTACCAAATACGTAGATTGTGCATTTTATGTTTGTAGGATTGACATAATTATGTTTCGGTGAAGGTTCTACAATATTTCAGTAGTTGTAGATAATAATGAAATGTCTAAATAAACACATGAATGAAGTACCCTATACATGAGAGTTACAAAAATTAGAGAAAATAAGAACTTACATGAGCATGGATCATGTACATGCATCTATACGTCTCACTAGATATATACCAATTTCATTGTAGACTACATGAGAGGGTGTGAGGATGAAAAATACATAAACAAGTCCCTAAACACTAGTTTAAATTCTTCAATCACTGCTTATATTGCTTCCTACAATTATATTCACCAATGTAATGTACCTCAAATTCACCATAAAAAATAAGTATGACATAATTCAATTTAGTGTAAGCTTAGAATTTAAGAGAAGGTAAGATTCATTTACATCTATAATGACATTAATACACCAGTCTAGTTTACTTTGAATAGAAAATCTTATGTGGATAAATTAAGTCCATAATTCTATCACTTAGCTTAAATGAGCATGGATCATGTACATGCATCTATACGTCTCACTAGATATATACCAATTTCATTGTAGACTACATGAGAGGGTGTGAGGATGAAAAATACATAACCAAGTCCCTAAACACTAGTTTAAATTCTTCAATCACTGCTTATGTTGCTTCCTACAATTATATTCACCAATGTAATGTACCTCAAATTCACCATAAAAAAAAAATTCTATGACATAATTCAATTTTGTGTAAGCTTAGAATTTAAGAGAAGGTAAGATTAATTTCTGTCTATAATGACATTATTACACCAGTCTAGTTTACTTTGAACAGAAAATCTTATGTGGATAAATTCTGTCCATAAGTCTATTACTTCACTTAACTCTCAAACTACTCCAACATACTTACATGTATATAGGCAATATCTAAACTTAGGTCAAAGGAACATTTGAGGTTCAGAGAGATAAAGCTCATGGTTGTGCACAACTGTCGTTAGATCAAAAGGATCTGGGTGCACAAAGTTTAACCTCTGAGAGGTCGCGTAGGAGAATAGTTGAAATGAACGGTGGAGACACTTCGGGGAGGAGTGTCAAAGTTGCCAGAGTCGTTGGATCTTGAAAAGAAGTGAGGAGAAGGTCGAGTGTCTTCCAACACTCTAAGGCATTGAATTTCATTATTTAAGAGTTTGGGATTTGGAATGGTAGGTGATTATGGAGTCGTTGTATCGTGAACTCCCGGTTTGAGGAATTGAGAAACAATTGACACCATTCATCAAGGAGGACACATGGTGAGTGGTCAAGGTTCGGGGAAAATCCAGAAATGTTGTGGATCGTTGATCTAGTGGGATCATGGTCGTTGGTTCAAGAGGAACCTAGACCGTTGATCTCTCAAGGGGGAGATTTCGACATTTCGGGGTCTGGGAGTTCGAAGGACCTAGAATCGTTGCAGCCAGAATCGTGAAATCGTGAATTGTGAAAAGTCGGTAGCGTTTAAGCACGTGGTCACAGAGTGGTGGTCACGTGGATGGAGGCTAAGGGAAATCCAGAACCGTTAAGCCCTTTTCGGTGTTTCGGCGACCGAGAGTTGGAAGGAAAAGGAGTCTGGGATTGTTAAAGTAATCAATTCTGCACATTTAATTATGCTTTTAATACCAATGTTGGATCTTCATGACTGCTAGAACAGTAGTTATTTTGAATTTTTTCTATGTGCACATATAAAGGCATATATTATCATTCTTACTGTAGGGAATTCGCTTTAACTCTCTATTAACATCTATACTTATTTCCACCTATAGGTATGTACATACCTATAACTTTCTCTAAATATATATAGAGCGATTCATTGTCATAGGTATAGTTTCATCTTGATTCTAGTTTAATAATTGGAAAACTCAGTTACGTGCTATGGTCCTGCATCTTTACTTATAGAAAATATAAACATGCAGGTATATCTACCTAACTTGGGTCTCATTCTTACACACCAGTAGCTTACACATCAAGCATAGTTAACTCGAAGGATCCCATCTTGTTCTCTATGGTTGATGCCATTAAACATTAGTCTAATTACGAAATTTTGAATACTTAAAGTTGTATGACCTCATGGCAAGTAGAACTCTTAGAAAAATCGTGCTAAAAATCTTCTTAATTAGTTTAATACTTTCATATACAATAATTTATGTACTTGTCATGCCCTATACATAGTGACTTGTAATATGATATATTATTTTTATTCGACCTCTATCCTGGATGAAGATCCTCCATCGTTTCTACCAATCCATTCACTATAGTATTAGAGTTGTTCCTATAGCAAATAATTCCTACTATGTTCCTACAATTTTGTGAAAAGACAGAGGTCAATTGGGTTTCGGCGATTACAAATGCCAAACACAAAAAACAAAAATACCACACTGTTTGTCGAATCATGAAATGTGGAAAGGCTGTGGGCCCAACACTTCAGGGTTTCGGGGTTCAGGTTTTCACAATTTTCAAATGACAAACACCAACACACAACAACTCCTGAATTGTGAAAATGTGAATGGAATGTAGGACCAACACTTCAGGGTTCGGGATTTTAGGGTTCAAAATTTTGGGGTTTACGAACACGTGACACAAAAAAAAAATGAAATAAGGAATGTCGAATTGCGAAAAGAGATTAGGGTATGGGCCCAACAATTTCAGGTTTCGGTGTTTGGTAAAGCAAAGGAACTCCGCATATATCTAACAAGCAAGTCCCAAATGCCGAAATATCAATTTTGTATTTAATCTCTTTTTAAAATAACACACTTCAAAAAATAAACTCGGAATAAATAAATGACCGGGTTCGTAATTGGTAAAAACAAATACTTACTGTGTTTGCTCAAAAAATGAATTTATCAAGAAATAAAATGAGTTTACAAACTCAATAACAGAAAAACATAGTCTTAGAGCAAACCTCCAAAACAGGGAATAACCAAATCAATTCAGGGAATGATTTCAAGCTATCTCACACTCTGTGTCTGGAATTACAATATGATTCAAGTATTTATGGTAACAAAACTTGCCCCTTCGACCTTAGGAAAAATTAAACTAGGGCGGTGATGGTATTTGGTGTCAAAAAAAGGCTAAGGTGGCCACCGCTTGACAGTGAACCCTCACGTCTTAAAGGGTCAAGACGACCACCAATCCATCGTCATAAAGTAGTGAAAAGATTACAAACCAACAAGTGTTTCCTATTACGGAAATGGATTATGACACGACAAATTTCTCCCATGGAAGTACTTCAATACAGAATTAACATACACATATCACCAGTATAAATGATTATTTAACATAGAGAAGGAGTAGATCAACATATCTGAACCAGTTTTGCGGGAAGACAAGGGAACAACCACGTTCCTCCCAACCATAGAATAGGCAGCCAAAATTTCTTGCCTGATTCACCCCCTAGCCTAACCATGAATCCATGAGGGAGAATTTGGAAGACTCCTCCTCAACAATGTCCACAATTCCAATAGTTATCCTCTTTCCTCACACTTACTCAGCATTTCTCATAACAACAAGGAAAATCCATAGTCTCTTTTCTCCACATACTTGGCAACGTCCTACCTCCTCTCATATGCTATTTATCATTTGCCCAGGTCTTTTCCCTCCCTTGGGAATTTTCGTAGCTTTCTAAATACCTGATTTTCAGGGGCTACCAATGGACAAATCACTAATTTTCCACTTGTAACAATCAGCCTAGAGGTAGTTCCAACATGTACCCCACTCATGGAGTCATGGTCAACTAATTTTAACATGGCTATTCCATTTGTCCTCCTGCAATCAATATAAAATATTTTGTTTTCATACAAATGTCATAGTCATATAGTTAGTTGAGTCAACTCAGATTTCTACCCAACAGTCATAATAATTTATTACAATTATCAAATTCAAAATTTGGAATTTCCATAAATGGAAAAAAAATTCCAAATTTGAGTTTACTAAAAACGGAATACTTTTTCCAACAAATTTAAATTTCAAAAATATTTTATTTTTGGGGATGTCACAACCAATTTAATGTCATTAGGATGATATAATATAATAAAGAGCATATCCATAAGCACCAGTACACAAGGATATACTAAAAAAATATAGCTTACCATACCAAATACGTAGGTAGTGCATTTTATGTTTGAAGGATTGATAGAATTATGTTTTGGTGAAGGTTATACACTATTTCAGTAGTTGTAGATAATAATGAACTATCTAAATAAACACATGAATGCAGTACCCTACACATGAGGGTTACAAAAATTAGAGAAAAGAGGAACTTACATGAGCATGGATCATGTACATGCATTTATACGTGTCACCAGATATATGTGCAGTGAGAACATCGACACTATCCTTATCTAGAAAGGCAATATGTTCATAGTTTCCTTTGTCCTTTAGGTTTTTGATGTCTATGAATCATTGTGTAAAATCAAAACAATAATGATAAATGATAAGGAAAGGTGCATTTTAAATTATCGGTAAATTTTTCATTCTAAATTTGACCCGTGATTAAAATATTCTAAATTAAATAATTGATTAAAATATTCTAAATTGAATAATTTAAATGAAGAAAAAAACCCAATATTATTCCCTTATAGTACTTTTCTTACTAATATTTATTGTTACTTATCTCAAGCCAACAAGTGCTTCCATTTTGATGAAAATATTTGAAATGCATGGCTATTGTTGTTGCTTATTTAGAATGAAGAAATATACAAAGGAGAAAATTATTGTGGTGTTCTCCAATATCACAAATTTAAGGTCTTTGCTAAGGAAACATTTAGGTTGAGATGCAAAAAGAAAGCATAAGACAAGTACTTAGGTTCAAAAGAAAGTAGAAGTCAATTAAAACATCTACCACCAATCGTAGAGAACCAACTTGTTCCCTGAAAGTTCAGGTGTCGATATCTTAGGAAGGTCTATTTCTCGAAAATTATGTAGGATCATTCCTATGCACTAAAAGTTCAATCTCCCTGACCTCATTCCTAGGCCAATGTTGACCACTGAAAATTAGTGACAACAAGGTGAAATGGTGGCAGGCAATAGTACCTTAGACATGTGATTTGCAATTCTCAAAGTTGTGTTTATTAATATTTAGTGAATAGTTTTTATTTTTTACATTGATATTGTGTTATAATGATTTAAATATCGATATTGTGTGATAATGATTTAAATAAGTAATTTTACAATTTTATATTGAGATTGTATTATTTGTATTGGATGGATTTTCATATTTTGTTTTCTTGTTATTGGAAACATAATATAGAACTAAGTAATTATTACACGGTGAAATTGAAATCGGTGCAATGTTTAATAAATTACRATAAATGTTAAAATAATTTTTTATTTTGTTATTCTTTGTTGAAATATAATACAAAAGTAGAAGATTATTACATGGTGAAATTGACACCAATCTTGTGGTGCAACGTTTACTAAATTCTTAAAAATGTTAGAATATATTTTTACTATATTATTTTGGAACTGTTGTTTATAATCAGTGTACAATTATGGTTTATAAAAGTTTTTATCTGAAATTTATTCATTTTTATTGGGAAATTATGATTTAAAATAAAACTTATATTTGGGTTAATTAAACATTTAGCTCACACACACACACACACACACACACACACACACACACATATATGAGCTATCTAGTGCATATAATATATATGTGATCTATCTCGTGCATATAATACATATGTGAGCTACCTCACATATAATATATGTGAGACCATGGCCATGTACAGGGATAGCCCTGCACTCGGGCTGCCTATCCCTCTACATGGATATGGCCATATTTGGCCCTATCCCTTAGCTTAGTAAAGGCTATGTGTTACACTATGACCATTATAGACCAATACATGGTTACAATAAAGGTATATATATTAATGATAATCATTCTAATCAGTTGCTTGTTTATCTGATAGTTACAATCATACCTCTTATTTTGAGTTCACGTTAGTAAGGGCTATATTCTCTTGTTCAACTTAAGCTTCACATTTTATGTCATGATTGAAGCCCATAGCTATATGTTCTTTATCTAAATAAGCTATACACACCATATATGTAGTTTTCCTAATAAATGCAATATAACTTAAATCAATACTAATACTAATAATAATCAAAGCATGTAAGATATCGTAATAACAACTTCATTTCAACTAATATGAAACACACCATGTATATCTCTATGTTCTCTTGTTGTAATTCAAAGTATGAGCTATAGTGTGACTTATAATTCTATGTTAGTATTACTACCATTGACCTTTATTCTAGTGAACATAGTAACATCTAGCACAAAATAAGAGTCAATTTGGCAGGTATAGGTGATATCCATGAACTAATCCCATTACATCTAACATGAACATACTTCTTATATGGTATATATACTAGTAATACTAGACCCGAGGAGTTGTCTGATATTTACCACTGAATATGGTAACATATGAACAAGGGGAATCAATATGCATACTTTGATATAGGGTGGTAGAGATAATAGCCATAGTGTTCCATGAAGATCATATAGATATTAGTGGCCTATACCTTAGACTCGGACTCTACACTCTTAACTATATTGTAATATTCACATAGCTCATACAGGCAAGATATGAAGTTGATTCCATTGCTTTAGCTCTCTCTTAATCAGAGTAAGTAAAACCCATATGTATTGGATAAGAGTATACCCTTTGTAAGACCCTTGTTAATAATGCTACTAGTATATTTATAGTGTTTCTTATAGTAATA
>SNQJ01S0079254.1:0-35965 GCA_010110895.2 Picea sitchensis | reverse complement strand
CCTCGGTCCTTCTGTACTTACAAATATTATGGGAGCATAAGTATAAGAAGATGTATTTTGAAATTTGTGACCACTTTATGGCCTAGTTTATATCATATCATATTCCATGAAGAGTGTCCCAGACTGACCATTGATGTGAAGAAGTTTATTAATTACATTAATAATTGGTATATTCAAGAAAATTACACCTACATTAGGATTTTTGGTGCAACTGGACCACCTTGATTATTTCCAAAGTATGTACTAGATCGGTTGGTGATTGGAGAAATCTCTTATCAGACTATATATCAAGGATTCAACACCTCATTGCTAAAAGAGAAGACATGACCCTAGAGGGCTAGTTGCCAAGAATTATGATTTAGTGTCTATGACATGGCCTTATAGCCATGAGAAATGGGAGGATGAGATTTTCCTCCAAGATGTTGATAATTGGGATGAGGTGCTAGAAAGGAGTAATAATCCTTAACTCACAAATTTTAAATCTATTTCCATATATGATAAAATGGTTGACATAGAGAAAGGGATGGTTGTAGAAATGGATAGAAAAGAAGAAGAGGAAGCCCTAAGTATAGATAAAATAATATTGAAAGAAGAATTTGAGTTGAAGGTTACTCAAGATGAGCAATTGAAATTAAAAGAAGAAAAAACAACACGAAGGTAGAAAGAAAAAGAACTAAAAATGAAGTAAGAATAAGAGGCCATCTAGTAGGTGCTAGAGTCCAAGAGGAAAGCTACCAAGGCAGAACATAGGAAACAAGACTTGCTAAGTCAAAGAGAGAGATAATGAATAGAGAGGCAAGAAGAAGAAGAGAAAAAGAGGAAGACATGTTATAATTTTAGAAGTTACAATTATCTTCTTTAAAATTCATTAACAATTGCATGTAATAGGATCATTGAAATATAAACAATCACAAAACACAAGATATATCCCGGAAAACCCTCATGGGGGAGAAAACCCAACAATCAATTCTTCAGTATAGATTCCTTTAACTAGTACAATGTCACATTATATATCTCCATAAATAGACCAAGACCAATACCAAATACCAAGAAACCAATACCTCATGCGCTAGACCTTCCTTTCTATGCTCCAAATACACAAGAGAAGGCTAATTGTGTGCAGAGAAATGGCATGAACTCAACCTCTATTTATACACAAAATTGACTCCCGAAAAGACGCAACCCTAAGAGGGGATGTTTTGACTTTTACAATATTAAGGATAACAATAAAACAATAATTTCTTTTGAGCCGATTTATACAATAAGATTACAGTAACCTTCTCGAGGTTTGACCAATACAAATACAAAAGAATATCTTCCATAGTTACATCAAAATATCAACACTCCCTCTTAATTACAAAGGTATTCTTTGTTGCCACATGATCTCATGAACATTGACTATTGAACATATGAATCTATACATCATTATATATCCATAGTATACCATGAATTCATAGCCAATGCATCCAAGTCATGTGGGTAGATCTCAAATAGCTTCAATTATGTCACCATTGTTGAGGAAAAGATATGGAATGATCTTACTCAAACATTTCCAGATCCTTCTTGGCTAAAGCAAGATAGACGAGAATATCACCCTATGTTTATAGCCATCAAAATCGATATCCTAATTCACGAGTATTTTTTACAAGTATTTAGGCTATTTTTTTTATAAATAAAAGCTTGCTGAAAAATCATTATTTATGTAATTTTCTGAATATGTTAGATGCTAAAATAAATATAGAGACAGAAGTAAAAACACCAAGTCAATAATCAAAACATGTGAAACATAAAACAATCCTTTATTTCATTCCAATTCATCAAAGAATCGTTCTCTTTAAAAAAAATACTGAGGAAGTTTTGGACCAAAGTCAAACTTAGACGTCCCCGATGAAACATACAAAAGGACTTCTGACAGAAAATAAAAAACTAAACTTAAAAATATGTATCATCTTGCCACAGATTGTTGCCCACTCGACTCTGCACAATAGCCTTTGTCAGTCTTGAAATCTAATTCACAAACCGACAAGTCTACACATGCTATCAAAGATAGATCAACACCTCTAAAAACAAGTGTTTGAATGATGTAATTCAACCCTAAATCTTGTTGTCTACAATAGGACCCTGCTATCATAAAAGAGAATTAGGCTTCTAATGAATTAAGGAATGAATGAAAACTGAATTATGTCAACAAAAACTCAAAGAACAAACCTTAGTATGCTTCTCCTTCTATTCTCCTCTTGTTCCTCCCTTTCCTTTTTCCTTTAAGCAAATTAGAATTGGTTGAAGTAGTTGAACAACTTCCTTAGTTAAGTTAACTAAAACTCAATCGAATTTTTAGTTAAGGGGGAAAATCAATAAATCATAATAACGGTTTTTAAATAAATAATAACTAGTAGGTGGGACCCCTTTGTGACTCCCTTTAGATTTTAACAATCATAACAGAACTAGTTAATTAAACAAAACATCCCTCCTTGTGACTCCCATCATCACATCCATATTTGACAATTTATCTCAATGATAATTGAAATTATTTTCAGAATATATTACCCATATATCCAAAAATAGTGCGCTGTCCAAAATTTCAAAAGTCAAATGTTCTCAACAATTAATAAATAAAAAAGATTAAAATCCATATTTTCCACTCTGGGAGGCAATCTTTCCCTTGTTGTTGTTGTCACCTTTTGATCTCTCTGAATTTTCCTTAGGTTGTTTGAATCCTTTAGGCCTAATCTCATTGATCACATGAGATAAATCATCCCTCAAATGCATGCAGGAGGACACAGATTTATTAGAGTCATTTGAGGGTGAGGAAGGGGTAGCAGTGGATTTTCCTTTGTCAGGGACATTGCGGGCCTCAGTTTTCAACCTTTTACTTTCATGGGAAGACTAATTGGTGAGTGGACAAGGGTATCTTGGACAATTTGATTGATAGGCGGGGTAGTAAGTAAAGACAAGTTAGGCCAGCCATGATGTTGGGAGACTGCTGGGTGGACAATATCTTGCCATCCGTCGTTCTCAAGAACTTTATGCTGTAGTGAGACATGAGGAGGCATGGGGATACCAGGGACCTATGGGGCTTGAAAGGGAGGCATTTCGGGCCTAGGTTGGAGCACTCCTTGCCCAATCCAGTTAAAAAACCCATCTTGAAATAGTTGGCCTAACTCTTGCGATTTTGCATCAAAGTGTATAGAGAATCTTGGCCTTCTAGGGACCCTGTTCCAATTAACTCTCCCTCGGTTACCTCTGCCATGGATACCTCTGTTGAAAAAGATCATTCCTGTATGCATAATTAATTATCAAATAGTTTCTTTAACAACCTTTTGAGCACTCAACACACCCTAAAAAGTATATGACCATTTCCTTTTTGGGTACCACTCGATCCTCTGCATTGCCTATTTCCACTTCAGTATGAAACTGATGCCTTCACTTATATTTTATGTTTCATGATTGAATCGATTAAAGGTTGCTTGAATGTACAACAAAGAACCTTCTTAACTCTGAAATAAACTTAACAACTACTCAAGGAATCGACGATCTAAAAGTTTTCCCGGACTCGCTTAGGAAGTTCGACATCGGTAGAGGTAAAAGGTGAAGGAAATCGCTTGAGATTTCAAAATAGCCAAGCACAGATATCCATCGGCGTTGGCCGATGAAATACTTTCTTCTCTGCAAATAAGCCTCGTCAGGGATCGTGCCGAAGACCGATCCATTCGACTTCGACAGATAAGTATAATAGTAAATGTCGTGCAAATAAAATAATGACATTGCTGACTGTCGACTCCTGAGACATTTCGACGACAAAAGGTTATGAAGACGATGACCCTCTGGTAAATTGTGCACCTAAAATTTCTCCCGATCACCAATCCCCGATATCATAGGCATCGAAAGTTTTATCAGAAGGATATTTCTAGGAGTATACACACAGATAATAGATGATCCTTGATCTGTTCATTGGGTGACGTGACGTGATGAGATGTTTTAACCCCTGAATATGTTAGGTACACCGCATTTACAGTCATTAATTAATTTTTGTATTGCGCATTAGTTACTAATTCGTGGTCAAATAAAAAAGGAACCGTTAAACCCACAAATACAATGCATCTTCCTCCGCGCCTCCGTTGTCAACCAGTTAAGATTTATCTGTAGAAATTTGATAGTATTTTATTTTTATGCATTCATTGCTCATATTAATTAATTGATATGACTGATTGTACCTCTCTAGTTATATCCATTTTGAGTCATTGTGTATAATCCTATTCTGTGCAACAAGAAATTCAAGACAAGAAGAAGAGCGAAGCTAACAGTCCGGAGAAAATGCCCAAAGTTCAGTGAGTATTAAAAAGTTACCCTAGCAAGCATTACAGGTATGGGTGCACTTGTGGTGTTTTACACTCCATTTCATATGTTCTCACCCAACACTGCTCTGTATACATTTTGAAAGGGTGGTTTTAATTGCAGGAACAATGCCTTCAAAGAATCCCTCCACCAGGAAATCACGAAGAGCGCCAAAGACACAAGAACCAGAAGCAGGAGAGGGCTCCTCCCGAACGGTTGAAAGACAATTATAATTCGTTGGCAAGACAGTGCCTGTCATTAAGACGGTAACCAAGCAGGCCTTTGTCCAACCCCCGAATTTCGGAGATATAGAGGCAAATATTGGAGCCAAAACAACATTTCCTCACTGGGAATAAGTGTTCAAGAAAATCAAGAGGGAAGAACCCCTCGAGTATACCCTGCACAATAGACTTTATACAAGGAAACTCGACGATGATGTCATTCCAAATATTCATAGGGATTATCTGCACATGGTTGCAAGTCGATATCCGATGTTCCCTTGCATTGAGCTCCTGAAGTGGCTCATTGATCACGTCGATGCACAAAAACATTTTATTAATGATGATAACGGTGAATGTGTCGGGGTCTTCCTGCCATCAAAGGTTCAGAGTTACTACAAGCTCAATGAGTCTGGAGAAAAGTTGAGCACTGATTTCGTTCTGAGTTTCTATGCATCACATGATACCAACAAAATCATGGCGTCTTGGTGGTGGAAAGACAAAAAGTTCATGAACTGGACTGTCGGATGGTATCCAACGACCAATCTTAGGGAACCATACATTTATCTCATGGCTCTTCTCTGCATATTTTATGGAGAGAAATACTGCTCCCAGTTTTTAGAGGCTTGGATGCCTCTAGCTTTCACAGTGGCCATTTCAGGTATGGGTTTCAATTGGGGTACCATCATCTCCAAAAAGCTGAGCACTTGCATAAGGCAAGCCCAGGCATTGAAGGAGGGAGATGTTCCCACCTTATACATGACCTCGTATCTTGTGGACATCATATGCGCCAAGAATTCTTTCTCTAAGATGAACCTAAATTAGCATCCCTCGGAGCTTCCGGTCCATGTATATTTCAACATCCTATGGGAAAAAGGTACAAAAAATCCTATGCAGTTATCTGTGATCAATTTATTGCACATATCTACTTCTTTTTATTCAGGAAAGAATGCCCTAGGCTATCAAATGAAGCAAAAAAGGTTATAACAAAAGTTGGTCACTGGTATTTAGATGAGCGAGAAACCTACATCAGGGTTTTCGGCGCCACAAGGGCACCCCACTTGTTACCCATTTATGTTCCTGATCGATTAGTGCTAGGGGATATTTTCTACTAGACCATCCTGCAAGGATACAATGTCGTAAAAGACAAGAAGCGAGCCTTCATACAGTATGGTTTTCATATTGGTTTCTACATGGTTAAAGACATTGCGCATGATAAGCAAGAAGGACTAAGTCAGTTAGAATTCTGGTTCCAAATTGGACGATTTTGCAAACACGATCCCAAGGAATTGGTCCTACAACAGTCATCGCAGGTATCATCCTGTTGGCCCTATGGTCATGACTGGTTCAAAGATGAAATTTTCATTGAGAACGCTCAATACTGGAATGAGGTGGAAGCCATGAAGGTTGATCCTCGAGGAACCAAATTTAAAGCTATGATCTATGAGGAGAAGGACACATTTTTGGAGCAGACAACTCAAGAAATATTCAGGACCCAGAAAGGAGCAGTAGCATATGAATCAGGTGAAGGAACAAGTGATCCCCAAGAAGACATTGAAGTTGCGAGAATTCATTAGGAATCCCCGATACAAATCAGGGATTCCACTAAAATTCAAGTTACACCGAGGATGACAGAACTCTTGTACCAACAAGGTCAACTGCTAATGAAGAGAATGCAGGATGATCCATACCTTATCATAAGACTAACGATTTCAACTACTATCCAAAGTGTCCCGATGGAGCCAAGTGGCCCCAGTTCCTTAAACCCCAATAACACCAACGGATCAAGTAACCCTAGATCCACAAGACCTTCGGTCAACTCACTGGAAGGCAGAATAATTCCACTAGAGACAGGCCAGGTGTCGATAGAAACACAAGCACCTAATCCCCTGAGCAAACTCATATAATTATATAGTGACGACGAGAGTTTGGATCCATCTCATGGTACCCCGGTGTGTGTCCAAGAGGAAGAAGGCCCTAAGAGAACTCCTTCCCCTAAGCCCAAAGTTCAAGATAGGGAGGTCTTGCAAAAGGAAGCAGAAGCTGAAAGTAACCTCGACACGAAAGAATCCAATAAATTGGGAATCGAAGCAGATCTGAACGACGAGCCCGAACCTAGGGAGACAAAGGAAGGATCTTCGCAAAGGGAAATCGGTGGTTCTACGACCGATGAACAAGAAAGTAACAAGTCTACACCCAACACCTCTATTTTGCCCAATATTCAAATGTCGGACCTTCAAGGCAAAGAGAGGAAGTTCAAAATCCCACTCTTGAACAAATATACTCCGTTGGTAGCCTGGGAAACAACCTCACATGGGGAGATCAACAGATACCAGAGCCGATATATGAGGTAGCATAAATCTATGCGATCTCCTATGATCAAAAGAGAAAGGCCATCATTCAAAGGACCGCAAAGAAGAGAAGGATCACTTTGGACCACTCCATCTTTGTCACTACAGAAGAGAACTTAATCAACACAACAAACGCTCGTACGTCTAAACTGATCAGTGTGGGAAAATCCCTCTCAGATGCCGCCCAGGATAGAGCCAATAGGGATGAAAGGGAACTAGCCGCCACTCGAAAGGAGCTCAAACACTTGCACCATCTGGTCGAATACTACAGAGGCGCCATGCAAACCACTGTGTATTTGAAATATGAGTTCGGTAGATCGTACAATGAGTTCAAGAAGGAAAGGAACCTATTAAACTCAAATGTAGCCGAATTCTAGGAGGACACTCTCATGGCACTTGTGACATGTAAGGAGATGGAGTGATGCTATGAGAGAGCGCAACAGGTGGTAGAAAGGATCGAATACATTGAGGCAGTCCAATAGGGTCGAGAGAAGGAAGAACATGGCATTCAAATAGTGGGTAAAAGTAGTCTCAATCGCATGAAGAGATTGGCCGAATACTGGGCTAAAATGTCTCGAGACCCACATAGAGAAATCCAAGAATAATGGACCAGATGCCAGAAGCACTGGGATAAAATCAATAAAATAATGAAGGATATCAGGCTCCCTAAGTTTGGCACCCCTGATAAGTTTATCGATCTGAGCGAGGTGGTCAAGTTGTAATCCTAACAAAACTCGCTATGGACCGAAGATTTCATGAAGATAACCGATGCAAGGCCAGGGCAAGTGAAACAATTCAAAGAACATCCAATCAGAGCTCGAACCATGCTTCAACAATTGAATTTCAATCTAGAAAAATACCAGGCGCATGTAGCGGACATCAGAGGGATATATGCGGCTCCAATGGAACAACATATATTTCCATGGGACAATACTTGTGAAGAAATTTTTATCAGTTGGTCTGAATATGAAAGAAGCCACCCTTTCCAAGAAATATCTTGGGTGGATTGTTAAAGAAACTGTTTGATGATAACGCCATGTGGCAATTTTTGTTTGGCTCAAATTATATTTAGTCGTTAATTACAGTTAAACTTTATATTATAAATAGAGACATCGACCAATGAACAAGGGTCGATGGTTGTTGTAAGAACTCTTATTTTTTGGTTGTTAAGAATTATTTTGAGACTGCTATGAATTATTTTGAGACTACTATTAATTAACACAGTGCCATCATACTCAAAATCAATATGCCTTCAACATCCTGTATAAAGAATTATGTTCCTCTCATTTCTTCTATTTAATATTCTAAATAAAATCCCAATGAACACACAGTCATTTTTTCAACTCTGTTCAACATCAAAACCTTAACCACTGTCCATAATTTATTTCCTCAAATAAAACATAGACACAAGCTCTTTTAAAACATTCCCGATTCCATTCCTTCAACCAATTTTAACAATTAAATTGCAATGAAACCATACCACTAAAAACCCCATGCCCATCTCTGACGGTGCAATAAAAAGATACGATGCATGATATCCATAAATGATACACAGTGGACAACCAAGCCACAACTATCAACACTTCAAATTTTAATAATCCCGATCGGGAAATCAAAACACACAGTAACAACGACCATCATTTCAATTTATACCATGCTATAGAAAACATACAGACCAACGCATACCGCAAAGAAGCATTTTTGTGACTGTTCATATCAAACCATAAATAATGTTGAGTTAACAATCCAACTGTTACAACACAAGGAGGAAACAACTATATTCCCATTATCATTCCCTTTTACAGCTTCTCTAATGAACCACTTAAAATATGCTGAGTTATTGACTCAACTGTCACAATAAAAGAATGCAATGACTATATACCAATAATAATTTCCTATTATAACTATGTAATCAACTCTATCAACAGTGACAAGACAATAATCAAAACCATTGTCGACGTTATTCCACCAACTCATAACAGTCAACAAGATACCTAACAGGATATAACTGGCTCAATTTATCAAAATCAGGCTCTGAATAATAAAGGGTTTGCTCGGTGGAATCAACACAGGGAGACTGGAGTCGACCATACCAATAGCAAGTGATAACCCTTTGAGACAACACATAGGACACATAGGCCAAATACCATTATCTTGCAAGACAGGGTGACAGTTCACACCAGGTAGGAGAGACTATGAACAGAGGAGCAAAGGCTTCTTACTGGCCAGTAAATAACACCGAGAACACACAGGGCATAACCCTCGTGTTTTTTCCCAAAAAAACCTGAATAATGTTGATATAAATGCAGATCTCAGGTAATAGCAACCAACCCTAAAGAAAACCTCTTGGTGTAATATCCACCAGAATCAATTGTGCAGATACCAATAATATAAAACGAGCCCACGACTATGTGGAGAACGATATGCAGTGACACAAAGGTGGTTCAAAAATTACACAACAACCCCATAACAACAAATACGACTAGGTATGGTTACAAGGACTATGAGAAGATGACCAACAAGTCCAAATGGAATGAAACCCTCCAACAAAAGCTCATAAAGACAAAAGAGAGCCTTCATGACTTCCACCACTCAGAATAGTTAATGAAATTGCGATTTCAACAATCAAATTTTCCATTTGAAATGAATAACACAAACAACCATTCCAGAGAAACACCACGAGTTTACACAGTTTCCAACCTCAAGAAAAACACAAAACAATACATCACCGAGACAACATTTATTTTATAAACAGAGCGAGTTCATGGATGGCGAAAAAAAAATACCTGTAACCAAATGGCCTTAAAAATGCGATCTTGGTCAAGCAATTCCCTTCACGCATGAATATTGGAGATTAACCACAACAAAAATCAAATGAACAATAGCCAAGCTAGGGTGATGGCTAGTGGGGGAAGTATGGAGTGACGTGCAGTAAATGCATGTCACTTCCATCCTCTCCTCATTCAATTACGTAGTACACGCCAACCATCCAACATTAACCCATGCCATTAATCCATGCATTGAAACTTGCATACATTACTTGCCAAATGCGCCACCCGATCCATACTAGCCATTAATCCAAAACCATACTATAACATATATCATATGTGCCCCATATAACTCCAATAAAATCGTGTAGCCACTAACATTGCTAGTTAGGACTAACATCAACTCTTTTTAAATTTCAGTTTCTCATAGCATAGCATAGTTTCCTTTCTTATATTTATTCCATATTTATTTTATCTCTTGTTATGACTAACATGTGTCTTGTGCAGTTGTAACATGTAATAAATCATGGCGCCAATAGCATTGTAATAACAATGAATACAAGCCATTCATACATGGAATTTAGAGATTATAGTAACGAAATCCACACATAACATGCATTATACATCTTCCATTATGTCACAAATAAAACCAATATTTCACCATCAATCATGTAGAACTTTGTAAGCATCATCGAACAACAACATAAAATGTGTAACAAGACTATCTCTGAACCTCCAATCTACAAGGGGGTCCCACCTACTAGTATTATATATATCATTAGCTTATAAATAATAGGCTTTTAGCAATACTTTGTGGGCAAAATCCTTGTTGCGATTTTTATCATCAACAAACTGGCGACTCCACAAGGAAATCTATTTCCACTAGATTAAGAACTCAAAACACATGGTCTCATAGACCAAGAACAACAAATCAAGAAAATATAACCAGGAAAATTATGCAACAGGGGGAAGTGAGCAGATTTAATGGAAAAATGGTCGGGAATTTGGGAATAACTCATGAAAAATGTGAAGTATGAGGGGGTTTATCCCTATATGCATAATCATTCAAAAGGAACCTGCTCTTTACTTCAAGGAGGAAAAATTATGGACTTGCTCTTTTAAATTATCAAATGGATGAAGAAATGGAAAGCATATGCGAGAGATAACCAATTTCTTTATAAGAGAGAAGTGAAAGCAGATAAAAAATTCAAGTGTGCTTTCAGGAGGAACATCGTAATAGCTGTGTAAGTTTGATTGTTATTGAATAACAATACCTTGCAGGAGGGTCACTGTGGAAGAATTGATCCAACATTTAATTCTTGACCAAAATCAACTAAAATATAAAAAACAATAAAATCATGACAGAATTAAGATTACAAAATTTAAAACAACAGAAAATAAAAAGATCGAATTGTAAAAGAAGCAGGAAGCTTATCAAAAGGAAAGAAAAAATTAAAAGAAAAAATGAAAAACTGTGGGAAGATGAAAGTAGAACTAGAATACTAATATACAGAAAATCCAAACAACGTTAAAAATTTTCAAGTTGGTTCCACATAATGTTTCAAGTGAGAACCGTTAGTGTTGTAGGAGAACAATCGCTCCTGTAAATATTTTAGAATGTAAGAGTTAGTACCCAGGAAAAAAGAGATCTTGAAAGGACCTAGACATAACACTTGAAACTCTAAGGCAATTAACAATACTTTAACGTACATAATTAGATCATCAAGATAGATATTAATAACTTCACCAATCAATTAGTCAAGAGTTATTTTTATAGGTATTTTAAAAGTGGTACTTGCATCAGGTAAGCCAGAAAGAATATGTTCATAAGTCACGGTACCCCAATGAGTAATAAAAGTGGTTTTATATTTATCTGCCCTTTTTACCTTGATTTGATTGTGACCGGAAAAACTGTCAAGTAAGGACATCATCTGTGACCTTGCGACTTGCTTCAAAATAATTTCCATGTTAGGGAGAGGAAAGTGATCTTTTATACTAGCTCGATTTAATGTGCGAAAATCAATGCATAATCTGATCTGGCCGGTTGTTTTCCAAACAGGAACCAAATTGGAAACCCATTCAGAATACTTGATGGGAAAGATGATTCTAGCCTTCAAGAGTTTTTCCAACTCCTTTCGAATAGTTGCTTCTAGTGCAAGGTTGATAGGTCTTTGTTTTTTACTAACTGGTTTTATGCCTTCCTTGATGGGAATGGCATGTTGTATGAGACCAATATCAAAACCATGAAGATCCTCATAAGACCAAGCAAAAACATCTTGAATTTCACCAAGTAGCTTGGAAAACTTCATTTTCTCTTCATCGGAACATTGGGCACCTATTTTAACATTATTTGGATATTTGGGTGTCCCAATGTTCAAGGAGATGGTTTCACCCACCTTCCTTTTCGACTCCTCTTCTTTATATTTATCTTTATTGCCTACATCACTCAATGAAAATGAACTCTCTATAGGAGTCAAGACTTTAGGAATCTTGTTATCTTCTATGTATATGATTTCCTTGGGCTTATAGGGTTCATTTTGAATGAAATAAAATACGCTCTCATCGCTAGGGAAGACCTGCCAAGATTCTATATTGTCAGGGATATGTGGACGATATAGATATTGAAAAGTACAATCAGGTCTATGTGGAAAAAATTTCCAATTAGGAGAGGCTGCAAAAACAACTAACCGATCAGCCACTGAGTTCAATTCCCTCTTAACATGAGTGATGTTGAAAGATAATAGGTTCGAGATAAGTGCCCAAATAGTTTGGGTATATCATTTCATCAACTTGTTGTTAGGGGATTAAATCTTACGTACAAGGTTCACAACAAGCTCGGAATCCCCAAAAATTGAAAGGTGACCACAAACAAGATTATAGGCGTTTTCAATGCCTAATAATAAAGCTTCAAATTCGGTGACATTATTTTTGCAAGAAAACTCCAACCTGTAAGAAAAGTTATTAATTTTCCCCATAGGAGAGTACAATATTATTCCATCTCTGTTACCTTCACTAGAACATGAACCATCGAAGTGCATGTGCCACATGCCATCATCTAAATCAATTTGTTCCAAGGGGATATTATCTTCCTCAACAAATATGCAATACACCCCTAGGTCCTCTTCGATATAGTTCATATTAGGTTGTGGGACACTGTCTATGTAAGGTGAAATCCTTCCCTCTCTAATGACTATAATGTTTTTTCCATTCAGAGGAACGAATAAGTGTGTCCCATCGAGTGAGAGGTATCCACCCATCAAAGCTTTCCAATATCTTCCCAAGATGATTGAGTAATTTCTTACTGGCATATCAATTAAATGAATGCTAAGGGTTGTCCTTATTTCAAGGTGTGCGCACAAAACTAAGGTCACATATTTAATCTCACCTATGGTTGTTTGTTGTAGACTATTATAAGAGAGAATTCTCATGATGTTTTCATTTTTACAAGACAAGCCTAGATCTTCCATAATAATCTTCGACATCACACTTGGGCCCAAACCCCCATCAATGAGGAAACAATGGGCGATATTATCCATAATATTTACAGAAATGTAAAAAGGGGGATTTTTACAGGTTATCTAAAGTTATGTACACCTACTTTATTTACAGATGAATCCTCTTCATTCACCTCTTTAGATAGGTTGGATACAACAAAATCTTTTCCTTCCATGAATTTTTTTAGATGCCTCTGTTGTTCAAGGACAACAACCATGTCCAAGAGGGTGGCATCTTCTTTGATGTTGGCCAACTGATTTAGAATATTGTATTTGGAATAGGGGAGAAGGGAAGTTGTTCCTTGACTGTCAGGAAACTTAGGAACCTGAACCATAGAAGTTGGTGATGATGAGCTTGGTATAAAAGAATTGTGGGGAGGATCATATTTGCCTTTGGGAGCATAGGATTTGTTCCTAGTATTGATGATCATGAGATCTTATGGCTCTGCAAAATCTAGGACAATGATGGTAGATTCTGGTATTTTACAAAAGATCTTATCTCTGGCGCTCTTCCTTACCTCACATGTGGCTTCCTCATGGTGTTCCTCATGAAAGTTACACCAGCTTCGAGGCATGATAGATTTTCGCTGAAATTATTTTCAATTGGATTTCTAAAGGGGGGTACAGAAGAGGATGAAGCTCCAGGGGTGAGAGGGGAGATAGTTCCCTTTCGCTCATATGCTATCATACGATTATTCATATCTTGTACTATCTATAAGAGGGGAGACATGTCTGTCTATTTAACCGATTCTCCATGGGGGAGACCTGTTCTTTCGAGTTGTTCTTCACACTCTAAAAAAGTATGTAGAGTGGAGCCGAGGTTATCAATGGATTTTTTCGCAAGCCTATGGCGATAGGGGGAAGGTAATGCATTGTATTAATGCATGAAAACGGTTTGGTTCTGAGGTCGAATGAGTTCAAGGATTTGATTGCATAACTTAGTGAAACGCAAGTTGAAGGACTTGATGGTTTCACCATCCTTATAGGCGATGATATTGTACTCCCATAACTTCTCAACTAGGATTTTAGATTTCCCATAGGTGGACCTAAACCAATAAACTGATTCCTCCCAAGTAGACAAAATCTTAGGAGGAAGGTCAAATAAATCAGTCGCATCCTTTCCTTCCAAGGAATTGATGAATAAGCACATGCAAGTATCGTTGTTATTGGCTCCTATGTTGTGACGAGCATTAGAAAATGCCACCAGGTGTTCATTTGTAGTGACAATGTTATTTCCCAAAAACCTAGGGAGATTCTCTTTGAATTTAGGAAGTGGAGGAGTAGTAGGTGCTAGGTTTAGAGGAGAGGACACATGCCACAGTGTGGTTGTGGCATATTCTTCAAAATGAAAAATCCCATACTTTTTAATGAATTTGGTGGGATTTGTGGTAGATTGGATAGGGATATGGTGGCTATATAAGCTACCAATCACTGAAAAAGATGAATATTGAGAGGAGGAAGCACTTTCAGTGCCACCAGAGCCACCACTAGATTCCATCTTGTGGATGATAGGTGAGGGGGAGAAAGACGAACTGGATGAATCAGACAAAGTTCTCCTTAGAGAACTTTGTTGGGTTGATAATACAATGCTCTTTCTTCCTATTTCAACAATAGGATTAATTTTAGGTGATAAGCCTCTTCTTCTTCTAGAAACACGAGAGTCTAAGGACATGAAAGAAAGGCCAAAATTGAAGGAACATAAAGGTTACTATTGATTTCTAGGCTATCTACGTCTAGCTTCCCAACGTTCTTGGGCACTAATATCTCGTTCAATTGTTGCCCATGAATGATTAATCTCAACACGAGTATTGGCTGTGTCAAAAATGGTGTTGAACAAATTCAAAACAATGTTGGTCTGATCTTGAAGACCTGGCTCAATATTGGGCTCCCTTGCAACAAGCACAATCATTAAGAAATAAAACAGTCAAAGAATTAATATCAGAAAAAAATAGATGTATTCGATGCTAATCAAGCATAAAAATTAACTAGAGAGATATTGAAGATCTCCCCAGTATGGTTGCCAAATAAATGTTGAGGAAAAGATATGGAATGATCTTACTCAAAAAATTTCAGATCCTACTTGGATAAATCAAGATAGATGGGATTATCACCCTATGTTTATAGCCATCAAAATTGATATCCTAGTTCACGAGTATTGTTTACAAGTTCTTAGGCTATTTTTTTATAAATACAATCTTGTTGAAAAAATCATTATTTATGTAATTTTCTGAATATGTTAGATGCTGAAATAAATATAGAGATAGAAGTAAATACACCAAGTCAATAATAAAAAAAGATGAGACATAAATCAATTTTTTATTTCATTCCAATTCATCAAAGAATCATTCTCTTTACAAAATTTTCTGAGGAATTTTTGGACCAAAGTCAAACTTAGACGTCCCCGATGAAACATACAAAAGGACTTCTGATAGAAAATAAAAAACTAAACTTAAAAAGCTAGATCATCTCGCCACAGATTGATGCCCACTCGACTCTACACAATAGTCTTTCTCAGTCATAAAATATAATTCACAAACAGACAAGTCTACACAGACTATCAAAGATAGATCAACACCTCTGAAAAACAAGTGTATGAATGATTTAATTCATCCCTGAATCTTGTTGTCTATAATAGGACCATGCTATCATAAAATATAATTAGGCTTCTAATGAATTAAGGAATGAATGAAAACTTAATTATCTAAAAAAAAACTCAAAGCGCAAACCTTAGTATGCTTCTCCTTTTATTCTCCTCTTGTTTCTCCCTTTCCTTTTACTGTTAATTAGATTAGAATTGGTTGAAGTAGTTGAACTACTTCCTTAGTTAAGTTAACTAAAACTCAACCAACTTTTTAGTTAAGGGGGAAAATAAATAAATCATAATAAGGGTTTTTAAATAAATAATAACTAGTAGGTGGGACCCCTTTGTGACTTCCTTTATCTTTTAACAATCATAACACAACTAGTTAATTAAACAAAACGTCCCTCCTAGTGACTCCCATCAACACATTGATATTTGACAATTTATCTCAATGATAATTGAAATTATTTTCAAAATATATTACCCATATATCCAAAATTAGTGTGGTGTCCAAAATTTCAGAAGTCAATTGTTCTCAACAATTAATAAATAAAAAAGCTTAAAATCCATATTTTCCACTATGGGAGGCAATCTTTCCCTTGTTGTTTCTATCACCTTTTGATCTCTCTGAATTTTCCTTAGGTTGTGTGAAGAATTTAGGCCTAATATCGCTGATCACATGAGAACAATCATCCCTCAAATGCATGCAGGAGGACACATATTTATCAGAGTCATTTGAGGGTGAGGAAGGGGCAATAGTGTCTTTTCCTTTGTCAGGGGAATGGTGGGCCTCAATTTTCAACCTTTTTCTTGCATGGGAAGACTGAACTGGTGAGTGGATAGGGGCAACTTGGACATTTTGATTGATAGGTGGGGGAGAAGGTAAAGACAATTCATGCTAGCCACGATGTTGGGAGAATGTCGGGTGGACAATCTCTTGCCATCCGTCGTTCTCTAGAACTTCAGGCTGTAGTGAGACATGAAGAGGCACGGGGATACCAGGGACCCATGGGGATTGCAAAGGAGGCCTTTCGGGCCTAGGTTGGACAAATCCTTTCCCAATCCAGTTAAAACACACATCTTGAAATAGCTGGCCTAACTCTTGCGAGTTTGCATCAAAGTGTATAGAGAATCTTGGCCTTCTAGGGCCCATGTTCCAATTACCTCTCCCTCGATTACCGCTGTTATAGAAATATTTTCCTCACCCTATGCAATCTTCTGCAGAGGGCCTTATTCCATTTCCCTATGTAAACTTCTCTTCCCCATTGATAAAATCCAGAGAAACAATTAATATTTTTCCACATATACACATCTTTCACACTATACAACATGCATATACGCAGGCTACTCCACTACAACCCACATACATCGGGATTTGTGCCAGAAAATGAAAATTAAATTTTGGGTTTCCATGTCACGAAAGGAGATCTTTGATACTTTTCCTTCCATATATTGGAAACGTTTTGAATCGGCCCTTCAGTTCCATTTTCAAGGCTATAAATGGGCCAATTCCGAGCGATGGAAAAGGAGACGAATTCAAATTTGAGAGCAAAGTTACTCTGGAGAAATTATTACTTCATATTGAGTCTGTATCCCGTTGTCCTTTAAGTATAAACACAGTGTTCATCCCCCAAGATATTACCCTATTGATGGAGACCCCATTGTCTCCCTTCTGTGAACTTGTCTTTGGTGGAGGATTGAAGTGGTGGAGGCCTAGCTGGAAGGAACTTAGTTTCTCGGTTTCGAACCGTGCTGACACAGAAGTCTGTAATATTTTCGCTTTTGCTGATCATTTATTAATAGAAATACTCCTTTCCCGTCCAATTGATATCTTGCAAATATATGAGTTATTATTCATGGACGTATTTGTTATGTTTATTAATGGATTATGCTATCTAATGTGCTAACCCTTTATATTATCACCATATGCTTTCTTTGCTTGTTTGTTGAGAACTAGTTACAGGTATATAACTTTGGGTTCAAGTGCTCAATGGTGGACTTCATCGAACATCTGGACGAGGTATGCATGTTTCGTATCTCGCTTGCATATTGCTTTATATAGCATATGTTGGGGATAGAGTTGATTTTTACAGTCATTTCCATCTATTGTGGTTTACCCTAGCCATAGAGAGATTTTCATTGTAACAGAATTGACGACCATACTGGGGATGCATCTTATTTCTTAGGGTTTGGAGTATTTTTCTCCTTAGATTGCTCTCATTTCTATTGTGGTTCTTGTCGTATCATTGCTTGACAGTTCCTGTTCACTATGGGTCTGATTTTTCATCCTTTATCCATTTCCTCGCCTTGTTTTGAAGCATATACACTCCTTTTTCCTTGACAATCATGTATATACGCTTGTTGTCTCACTGCAAGATGCGTATATACACTCAATTTGTCTAAAAAATCGCGTACATTAGTTTGCCTTGCTTGTTTGCTGGGTCTAGTGGTTGTTGGGTGGTATTTGATGTTTACTGAGTCTTCTGAGGTCTCTGTAGTGCCTGTTGAGTGCTTGTGGGATGACAGGAAACCCTTTTTTGGTTGAATTTCTAGGCAGAATCTTTCTCACCATCTTTTCATTTTTTATTGTCCTTGTACAATGGGTTGGGTGTTTTGCTGCTTGGAATTTTGCTTGAGTTATCTCTTTTTATACACATCAGGGTTATATATCTAGTTGCTTTTCAGTCCATGCATTTTCAGTTTTGTTATATTGAAAATACAAAAAAAAAATAGGCATTTTGCATTGCTTGGCATTTTTGTCTTTTGGAGTCTTTTTCATTAGCTTAGTGAATATAGTGAAAGACTACATTTTACTTCAGAATTGTAGAGTTGAATTTGAAAATTACATTGGTTTTTAGAAGCATATCATTGAAAGTTAAAGTTAAGACTTTGCATTATTTTCATATTTACTTTTCTTGTAGAGTCATAACACCATGAGTCCATACCTTTTTGAGTAATCACGACCATTAAAATTAATGCTATAATTTAAAATTGATCAGTCATGATTTTATTTTCTAGGGTGCACAAACTTGCCTATGATTTAGTGCCTTGGAATAGGATTTTGTGAGTAAAATTCTCCAAGGCAATTAAATCAACATATGTGTCTAAGTCAGGGAGTGGAGAAATCCATTGTATAATTTGTAAGATCAGGAGGCTCCGCTCACACTGGAGTTAATCACGAGGTCACACGAATTTGGTTGAAGGGATATCCCATCGATACCTTCCTAGCGTCAGAGATATTTCTGGGGATCTATTCGTATTTGGGGATCTTGCTAGTTCCTTTACCTCCGTGAGAGGCAGTACTTTCAAGGTTTAGGGCTTTGATACCTTTCCCATACTGTGGACCTGACTTACGACTGCTCGCCTGTGCATCGGTTATACAATGGTTTATTAGTTTCTTGACTTAAGTGTCTCATAGGTTACTTGCAGGGGTTATTCTACAGGTACCCTGGGTAAGATAAGGGTCAGACAACACACAACCTTTATGTAGGATTACCTCTCCGGGGGGATCTGACCAAATGGTTGTTAATCCCATGAGGGCCCTTATAACTGATTATGTTACCTCTGATCTTTAGCAGGGAGTCTCAGGCCCCTCTTGGGCAGGACATAACTTCTTCAGGGAGGGAGGCCACTCAACCACTTTACCCCATTTGTATGCATATTGGCCATTTGAATTTTGGTGTGATCTTTGATTACTAGTTGGCCTTAGGATATATTTTTTATTTTTTAGAGTCTTAAGTCATCGTGGAGTCTAACCAACCTTGCCACCGGTCCTGACGCTTGTTACAACTACCACCATATTTCAAGTCTTTTCCTTCTAAAAGGCGTAGAGTTATTAGGCGTGGTACACACACATCCATTGTTCAGACTTGTGATTCTACAAGGATGAGTACTAAATCTAGTCTTCAGAATACTGGGAGCCCTTCGACTCCCATACCTACTATAGTTAATGGCACCCATTCAACTCCTGCAACCTCCATGGTTGTAGTGACAAAGGCACCTATCATTACTATGGATTGACCTATAGTGAATTCTAGGGCTACCACCTCGAACCCTTTTGGATCGCTTGGCCACTCATCGGGCTATAATGTTCATTCCATCCCTATTGCTTCTAGTCCATTTTCTTATGGTATGCCCAAATTTACTTCACAGTTTTCGAACTCCATCCTAGCTAATGGAATTAATTATAGCATTGGGCTTGGGGGCACCCCACCTCCTTACACTCCATTTTTCGTTTGGTGGATCTCAAATCCCTCAAACGACTCCTAATATGGGAGGCTTTCCTACTTTGAACCTCGGGTCCAATCCTTCTACTTCTGGGTGGAATAATCAACCTGGAGGACAATATTCAACTCAAGTTTCATCCTACAACCCCACCTCCTCAATGCATATTCCAACCAATACTTTTGGCATGATGAATCCACCTCTATCCTCCAGATTCCCACCCAGAGGAGGTCGGTTTCATGCTTTGGGAAACCCCCAACCCGGATCCAATCCAGCTGGAGGAAATTTCTATAACCCTCAATAGAACATTCCTGCTAGAATGATGCCCAACCAACCTTTTATTGGTTAGCCTGGAGGAGGGCCTTATAATCCTGGACAGGGCTATGGTGTTTACCAGAACAATGGATGGACTGTAGTTCCTCATGCACAGTCTTTCCCGGGATCTTGGGGAAATATGTTACAACCCCATCTCCCTTTTCCGGCCACGCTTAATGTGCCAGACTTGTCTAAGTTAATGAATGACCCAGTGAGTCATGATCCTACATGGACCCCCGTCCCCACCAAGCTTCCTTCAGACATCCTGAAGTTAGAGGGTAAGAATGGAGAGGATCCTGGTGAAAACGTCACTACCTTTAATATTTTGTGCTCAATGAATTCCCTTAATGACGATTCTATTCGATTAATATTATTTCAACGCACCCTCATCGGAGTTGACATGAAATGGTATATTGAGCTACCTAGGGGGGCATATGGGACTTTTAGTCAGTTGTTGTTGGTTTTCCTCAACCACTTCTAGTTTCCCATTCGTTACGATGCTGACCTAGAACTGTTGTCTAATTTACATGAAGATATCGCCACTCATATATAAGGACCATATCCAAGAGTGGCATAAACGGAAGAGGTCGATTAAGACCCCTATACCCCTGACCTTTCTTTTAGAATGGTTCCTTAAGTCTTTTCATGCTCCTATCTCAAAGCACGTTTCTACTTCCAAGGTTACCACTGAGGAAGAGGCGATATTTAGAGCCCAACAGTTAGACTTGATATATGCTCAGTCTAGGATGTTATACCACCTTCTTCCAGACCCACCGCGGTCAACTTATGACCCTAAAAAAAAAACAAGACCTCATGTTGATGGCATTGTAGGTGTCGCCAATTAAAGTCCGCAAACTCGATGACAAGCCATATGAAAGATTTGTCTCTTAACCTGTCTGCAGGAGGGGCAACTTCGTCTGTGTCTTCCAACCCCACTTAGTCGACGGATGTACATTTTGTGTAATCGTCGGCCAACCCAAATGGTAACTAGCAACCAGGAGGGAATAAGAAGAAAGGACATAATACTCGTAAGGGTGGGAAAAATGGTAATAAAACCAAGGACAATGGTAATAATGAAAAGATGAATGATAATGTTGGAGAGGGAAAATGAGAAAGACGTAAGGTGAAGTTTCCCTATAAGCTTTGCATAGATTATCACCTTATCCATTTATGCCCCAAACTTGTAGAAGCTGCGAGGCTATTATATCTACCGCTCATCGTGCTAACGAATCCATTCCCACATAATCAACATGGCCTCGAGCTCCTCAAATGCTAGAAATGTGACTAGTGGGAGTAAAAACCCACCGTTGCAAGATGGAGACCGTTTATGTATCAATATGGTCGATGCAAAAGTTCATGTAGCCACTCGATCTTGAGATTATAGCTCTTCACAAGCTATTTCTGGTCTAGAACCTCTTCCTCCCCCTCCGGAGACGAATTTACATATTGAGAAACTAGATACACCACCTCATAGTCCGAAAGTAGTACTCAAGCACTCTACCCACAATCCAAATGATACAACCACCCATAATTACTCTATTCTTGAGGATCTGGGTCAAACCCCTTGTGCGATGTCAACTTTGGAGGTACTGTAGACGTGTCCCTCACAGAGGAATGCCTTAATCTCTGCTTTAGGAGCTCTAGAACTCATTGGATCAAAATTTATCAAGTTTGACGTCACAGATGTGAAGCCTCACTTCCTTACCATGTGGCTTTCCAAATCCATGTGGAGTACTCAAAATATACCATCAAACGTGTGGTTGTTGATGAAGGCGTTGCTACATGTGTGATGTCCCTGGTCTGTTGGAAAGATCTCAGTTCTTCGACTCTTTCCAAGGCATCGAACATGTTGACTTCTTTTGACGATCATTCCTTTTTCCCTCATGGTATTCTCCCTTCCTTTCCAGTCTAGTTAGGTGGGAAGACAGTAGAGGTGGAAGTAGAGGTAGTTGCTATGCCTCTTGATTATAACTTGTTGCTAGGATGTAATTGGACTTATCCCATGATTGTCGTAGTATCGTCCATCTTTTGTACTCTTTTATTTACTCATGAAGGGAATATCGTGACGATCGATCAATTATCCTTTGTGTGCTCTAGTTCTAGTCCATCTATTGAACCGTCGATCCCTGTGATTGACAATTCTCAGCCGACAACTGAGAATATCGGTGTCATAATGTATTATTCCCTTATGGGTACTTTCAACTTAATGACACTGAATCTCCACGTTTACGCCATGTCCAGTAGGCCCATCTCGACAGGGAGGTCCATTCCTTTTCGCACTTCCTATTTTAGTGATTAGTGGAGCCTACCTTCCCCAATTTCGTCTTGTGAAGGTCAGTTTCATGCTGGAATGGGAATGCCACTATTGGTATTGGAGATTGTGTATCAAGTCATTCTTGACTCTTCTGTCGATCCCGATCCTGTTACATCATTGACAGACAAGGAGGATCCCATTCTTAGGCCTGTGTGGGCCACTTTGTTATCTTGTTCACATGATTTCCTTAATGGGAATTTTCATTTGGACGAAGCTATCATTGAAGCCATGAATGGTTCCGACAAACCCTGGGATGATATGCATCACCACTCTTACTTTCTCCCAGAGCTTGAAAGAATCGAAAAAGATAATTTTTGATCAAATTTGAGTGAGATAGTCGGTCATGCCATAGTTCCACTTGATACACACGACATTTATGCCGAAAGAAACATGGCGAGTATTTCTCCTACCGTCACGATCAACATCTCTCATACCCCTGGCAAAGTTGAAAACGTAAATATCGGTGTGGATTGTTCGCCAGAAGAAACCCCGATCTACATCAAACTCTTCAAGGAATAGCGAGACGTATTTTCTTGGTCATATGAAGATATGCTAGGAATCGACCCTCGTATTGTCGAACATGATATTAAAACTTATTCTGATGCTAAACCTATTCGACAATGTCTTAGAGATGTAAATCCCCGGAAGGCCCCTACTATTAAGGTAGAGGTGGAGAAGCTACTAAATGTTGGATTCATCTACTCAGTTCCCTTGACTGAATGGGTATTCAACCCCGTTCCTGTAGATAAGAAGCAAGGAAACATCCATGTATGTATGGACTTTTGTGACCTAAATAAGGCCTATCCTAAAGACAACTTCCCAACACCTTTCATCGATCAAATCCTCGACGATTGTGCAGGAAGTGAAGTATTTTATTTTATGGATGGATTTTTAGGATATAACCAAATCCAAATCAAACCTAAGGATCAACACAAGACAACATTTATTTTTCCTTGGGGTACTTTTGCATACCGGAAAATGCCTTTCGGCCTTAAAAACGTCGGAGGAACCTTTCAACGTGCCATGACTTTCTCTTTTCATGATCTTAAGAACATAGTCAAAGATTACCTTGATGATCTTGTTGCTCACTCTCGCAAGAGAGAGGATCATGCTATACACCTTCAGCTTGTTTTTGAAAAATGATGTTACTATAGACTCTAGTTGAACCCTCACAAGTACATCTTTTGCGTTAAGTCTGGTCGTCTTTTGGGTTTTCTATTTTCTGAGACTGGGATCATGGTGGATCCACTAAAGGTTGAGGCAATACTTTGGTTGCCTCCCCCATGCACCATTAGACAAATTCAGGGTTTACAGGGGAAAGCTAACTTTCTTCGTCGGTTTATAGTGAATTATTCCAATATCACTAAGGGTTTCATGCATCTCTTAAAGAAGGACACCCCTTTTATCTGGGATGAGTGAGCCCATGAGTCCTTTGATGCTTTGAAGAAAGCCTTGGTAATAGGTATCAGTGCCTTTGCTGAAGCCTCTTGACTACAACAAATATTACTTGATTTATATTGTCACATCTGAGAATACAATTGGTATGGTTCTGGTTCTAGAGGATGATGAGCTTCACGAGCACGTCGTCTACTATCTTAGTTAGAATTTAGTCGGTCCTGAACTTAATTATTCTCACATAGAAAAGTAGCTTTGGTTGTTGTCCACGTAGTCCAACGTTTGCGTCATTACATATTACTTTGCAAGACTACGATGATTGTCGATGTCAACCCATTTCAATACGTCCTTACTAGGCATATCATAAGGGGGAAATATAAAAATGGATTGTCATTTTACAAGAGTTTGATCTTGATTTCACTTTCACGGAATCCAAGAAATCCCTAGTCTCTGTGGAGTTAATATCTGATTTTCCATGATTAGATGAGGATGTTATCCATGTTGATTCTCTTGCGAACAAACACATTTTTGTTGTCTCGTCGTCCGACTCCTGGTATGGAGACATCATTCTCTATTTTCAAACCTTGAGTTTCCCTCGGCATCTCTCACAAGATGACCGATGATGTGTAAGATACCAAGCTAAGAAATATACTATCATTGGTGACACTTTGTATTGTCGAGGAATAGACAATACATTGCATCATTTTTAACTCATGGAGAAGCTGAGTGTGTCTTGAACGATTTCCATAGTGGGGACTGTGGTGGTCATCTATCCAGGCTTGCGACAACCCAAAAATTTTTGCGAGCCAATTATTTCTGGCCTACTATCTTTAAATATTGTATTGAAGAAGTTAAGAAGTGTCACCCCTGCCAGGTGTTCACTTGGAAAATGTGCTCACATCCATCCCCTCTTCACCCAGTCATTACTGCCAGTCCCTTCACCAAGTGGGGGGTGGACTTTGTATATTGCAACCCAACTTCAGCTGGGGGGAATCAACACATTATTATGGTTGACGACTACTTTACTAACTGGGAAAAGGCCATGCCTATGGTTAAATCCGATGGGAATATTGTCACCTTCTTCGTATTCAATCAGCTTATCGCTTGGTTCGGTATCCCAAGTGAGATTGTCACTGATCATGGCAGTCACTTTCAAAATGAAATGATGGAAGAACTAGAAGCTAAGATGGGGTTTAGACATGGTCATTCTTCTCTTTATTACCCCAAGGAAAATGGACAAGTAGAGGCCATCAACAAGTCTCTCAAACCATTTTGCAAAAAAATGTTAGTCAGAGTAAATCCAACTGGCATATCATGCTATATCCCACAAATTGGGCATACCGAACCTCGGTCAAGACTACCACACGATTTTCCCCTTTCCAGTTAGTACACATTGTGGAGTCGATTTTACCTATTGAATGAGAAATACCTTCTCTTAAGTTGGCAGTCATGCTCCTACTTGACACTTTCAATTTCGAGTGACGTCTTATACACCTAGAGAGTATTGATGAGTAGCGTCGAGACGCCTCTACGACTATCAAGGCGAACAAAAGACGTGTAAAGTTCCAGTACAATAAGTCTGTCTTTCCTTAGTTGTACGCTGAGGGTGACTTGTTCCTATTGTATGATCAAGCCAAAGAACCACTGGGCGCAAACAAGTTTAAACCCATGTGGCACGGTCCTTATATCGTGCGACGTGTTCTAGAAAAAAGGAGCCTATGAGTTATAAGATTATGAAGGGAATAGGTTGGTCGAGCCCATAAATGGGCTCTACTTGAAAAGATATTACGCTTGAGCCCCTGGATCGGGAGGAATTCTCTATATACTAATGTAATTTAGTGTATATCTCTTTTTCCTTTCTTTTTTTCGGGTTTCTTATCGAGTTTTCACTTGGTTGACAGATGTCAACGGATTCTTCGATCTACCTAGGATTCGTAGACGGATCCAGTCATCATACATGGAACTTGGCTTCTACTGCTTGGGTATTTTACTCACTCGAGGGTCTACTGGTGTCTTTAGGTGGCATATGCCTAGGGCCATCCACGAACAATGTGGTTGAATATAGCGTCATTATAGAACTTTTGCGTGATTCTATATCACATGGTATTCATTCTTTATAAGTTCTCCTAGATTCCCAATTAGCAGTATGTTAGTTGAACGACAGTTACCTCATGCGTGATCCTACTTTATCCCGTCGATTCCTACGGGAACGTCTTTTAGAATGACAGTTTGATTTTATTACATATTATCATATTCCTAGGAGTTCTAATCATGTATTTGATGCTTATGCCAATTTCAATTTAGATTGGAATTTTTCACATAACTAAAGCAAAGAAAACCATCTCATCAATGTACACATTGTAAAATATAAGTAAAGGCAAAGATCCCTTTTTATATATTTAAAAAATATGGTGTTTATAGTACAAAATTTGGGCTAATACCCTCAATACACATATACAACCGATACTACAATATCCACGACATCTACGCCTGTGGCGTTGGATGTGTGTCATGGTAACAAACTATGGTGTTTGCGAGATGACGAAAGAGTCGCACCCATGCTCTGGGTACACCAACCACCTGTCACTGCATGGATTCAGGCAGATCCTCTACCTGAACCATGGGAATCTTGTGAGTCAAATGTGACAGGTTCTCGTGCACATTTTGTAGCACTCTCTCCGCTTCTCCTCCCGCCGCCTCGTCTCCCCGGTTCCTCCATCGGTGGAGAGGAAACCCTTTCGGACGTCTTGGACCCACGTCTGCGTTACAAAAAATGTCCAGTTAATACTTAAGAACCATCCAAAAATATTTTTTTCTATTGTATAAAAATAAAAAAAATGAAATATTTAAAAAACATTTGACATACCTATGTCACCATAGGTGGACCCTGGTGGAAGTGGCATGTATGTATCTCCTCAGAAGTCTATCTCTGCATAGGGATAGTCATCTAGGGAAATGACCTGTCGCTGCCACTAGTAGAAGAAATCCTTATTGTATGGTGTCAGCACCCGACCTCCCCCCTTCCACCTCATTACCTCGGTCCACCGTGCCATGGATGGATCGTGAGGTCCTCTAGGAAGAATCTTGATTCTAGGTCCCAAACCTAGAACCTGATCAAAAAAGAAACTGCATAGAATAGAGGCAAAACCAAAATTCCTCTTACCCCCTTGTTTGCACTCTCTCAACTGACTCTTCATATTTCTATTAGTGAGGTACACCAGTCATATACTATGGATCTCATACACTTCACTGCATAGAACATGAACGACCTTGATGCCTGGTGAAACGAGGCCGAACCTGTGATCTTGGTCAACATGAGCACAATAATCTTCAGACTGAGATTTTTAATTTCCTCGATAGGGAGTTGACTCCCCACCTTAGGAGTCCCTTATACATAGTGGGCGTCTATGTACTCCTCTATTTTCATTCCACTCCCTGCTCCCCATGATTTGAGGTTTACAACCTCTTCCCGACATGATAGACCAGTCAAAAAGTAAATGTCCTCTACTTCAATTTTCAATGCTTTCCCATCGAGATTGAATCTTTCACTCTCAGGATCCCAATAACCCTCAAGAATCTCAAGCAACCTCACTTGGGCTCTCATTCCTTTGAGTGCCCAAAATTTGTATAATCCACATAATTTTAAGGCCATTTGAACCCCCAAATATTGATCTACAACATCGACCTCCTCGTGCTCTCTTTCTCTCCATTCAAGTACCATCCTGCTAAGAACAAATCAAAAATTCAGTTAGAACCCTTAAAAATTATTGTTTGTGTGCATGTACATGGCCTACTTCAATTACAGTCGCGTGTAGGGCTTTATATAATCTCCCTGTAGTTTACAAAGGAGCGTATACCTCGTCGTATATGTGACCTGATTGAAGACATCCCGCGTAGACCAAAATTCACATTTTGCGCCCTCAATAACTAAAAATTTGAAACCTAATTCAAAAACTTAATCCACTAGAATTGAAGAGGAAGGGAAGTAGATTTACCTGGTCAAGACGGTTGATTATTTTGTTTCCTGATGCTCTCGCAATTGTCATTTGAATCTCGAAGGTATTTTGGTCCAATTTTCACTTGGGTAAAAAATCAAAATGGTATAGTAATTTTTTATGTTGTTACTATTTATAAACTATTTTTACCCACTTTCTATAGTTTTAAGCCATTTTTTTCACTTAATGGACTAATACAAAGGTGGATCGAGTTGGTTTTTGCATTTTTAACCTAGGATTCTTGCATATTTCAACGTTATGTTTGTCATTCATCACCACAAGCATGTATTTTCATTACCCAATATATAGGATAGGTATCCACTCCATCATGCATTTTCGCATTATCCTATAAAGTGTCACATTTTATGCCTTATATACAAACCCATTTGTTGCGACACAGAACCTTCCATCTGCTATAAGTATTGTCGTTAGCAAGTGGTAGAGACTTACTAAACATGGGTGCCCTAGTTAGATACCCTACTTCACTTGGTGCCCATGCATAGATTTTTTCCATAGGACCAAGAGTCCCTCATAGCTAGTACATGACTTGATGTTGAGCCTCATTTATCATTCATAAACATACAACCTTATACCCCGAGGACTCCCCAACGAGTTTAATTTAATATCTTTTCCAAATCATCTATGAAAAGAGAAAATATTGCCGAGTGATTGTCCCTTTCACTCTCGTTAAATTGGACTTGAAAGGTCGTGAGTCTTAGTTAAGCTCTTTTCCGACTCATTATCAAAAAGAGAAAATATTGCTGAGTGAACTTATCTCTTTCACACTCGTAAATTGGATTTGAAAAGACGTCTATTTGGAACAAGTTTATCCCTTTTTCACACCAAGTAGACTAAAAGACATAAAAAAGGACATTTTTTGGTGTTAAGTTGTGATAGCATCTCATGCCCTTGCTTGTAGTATTGAGCCTATAGTTGATTCTCGCTTTGCGTTCTAAACCGTTTTCCTCAACAGTTTTTCATCCTCAACCAAGCAGAGCCTTGTTTATATCCTTCACAATTTGACACCCTATACCTAGGAGAGAACATTCTCCCAAGTGTCCATCTCCTGCATGCATTTCCCCACATTGAGCATAGGTATGTTCCACTGTTGGAACTAGTTTTTCTTACCTGTGACACTCGTTTCCTTCTCTGTATCATAGAATTCATTTGTCTATGAAAAAACAAAAAAAGACGGGCAGGAAGGGAGTATTATCTTATGTTGGCAACAATCATGTCTCCTTTGAATAGAGAACAAAGTTATTGAGTCCATTCATTATCATAATTTTGGGGATTAGCATCGCCTTAGGAAGATGAGCTCGTTACAGTGTCTTCTCTACCGACTAGTTACTCTTCCAGACCCATTAGAGAATTTCATTGATGCCTCCTGCATATTATGGTTTCATGATTGGGTATATGTTGCTGGAGTCCTCCATATGTCTCATGCTCTTTCTCAAAGGAAGTTTATCAACCTGTGTCGGCCACTCCTCAGAACTCTTGACTTTTCATGTCAGCCATATCCTCAATTTCTCTCAGAATCACATGATACTGTAAGTCCTATCATGCACCCTGGCCCTACTTTCATCATTGGTAGGTAACCTTGAACCCAATAGTCAACACTTCATCATTGGTCGTTGACTGGGTGGTTTCCCTTGTGTTTGACGACAAGACATCTATTCACACATTGGGATTCATGCAGTGTCTTGTATGCCATTAGCCTTATTGGTGATTTCCCTGCCTTTGTCAGTAGTTTTCGTCATTGGCTGCTATTCAGAGGGTCTTTTTCATGTACCACTTGCACTTGGAACACGTGAAATACACATAGGGTCGTTGGTTCTTGAATATGTTCTTCCTTCGATTTCCACCAAATCATGAACCTCCTGCTTTGTACCTCGTGCTGACTGATGAGAGATTCCTTAATGCTCTCCTTTCAACGGGTCTCTTTCCATCGACTTCATCTTATTTATTATGGAAATGGGACCTAGAGTCTTATGAGTAACTTGAGTCTTGCAGTCATCAGTGGCAGGCTTTCTTACCATCGACAGTTGGGAATACATCAATGTCTCTTGGTCGATGGATTCTTCAGGTGTTCGACACCGACTCCTCTATTCACACTTGTAAGAATGTACTCAGTCCCTTGATACCTACTTTCATTATCGGTAGGTTGTCTCATGTTTGTTAACGATATACCTCAATGACCAGTAATCAAACGATGTCTCATTGTGTTCGACCTCAACTCTTTTATTCACATGATGTATACTTGCACCATTGGTGGATTGTGTAGAAGACTTGAATACATCACTATGCGGCCACATCTTTCCTGAGATGTTGCTTCCTTTTCATTGGACCATTACTGATATGACTTTAGTGATCATAGGAGATCAGATTGTACTCCATGGTATACAGATATCTTTATATTGGTTTTGAGACTGGTTCTACTGGCCCTTTTTCGTGACTATGAAAGCTATTGGAATTTAACCACATTTGTATTTGCCTATTCATGGCCACATACACTTGTTTGGTATATTTTTCACATGGATCTACAGTGTAATTTTATTGGAAGCCATGTATGCAAAGTCAATGCAGTATGTAATGAGAAATGAGTTCATCCAGCTGGTCCCCTACCAATTCACTTCTGGTTTATTTATAATGTATTTCAACCATAACATATACTCCTCTGACCTCACACATTAGGGGGCATCTATTATAGAAATATGTTAGGGTCCTAACCTGCACATAGGTAGAACAATATATTCGGATGTAATAAAGGTCAATATTAATAATGCCTTTCAATAAAATAGAATAAGGCGGATGTAAGAAGACCTAATAGAAGCTTCCTCTTCTAGAAGGATCTTCCTCTATATGCTTCTTTTTAGTATAAATAGGAGTCGAGGGTATGAGAACCCTAGATTGGATATTATTGTAATAGAACTCTTCTCAACTGGAGGTTTCCCCCTTGAAGAGGCCCATGAACATTGCTTTCAGATTTAAAGTGTTATTTTTGTTTTTACTCTTATATCATTTCAGTGTTATTGTGGTGAATTTTCTGGTTATATTGTTGTTATTCTTCCATTACTAGCATTTTATTTCTGTTCTACATACATTTTATATTTGGTATATTACAAGTGGTATCAGAGCACTTTCCTCGGCAGAAAGTGTGGGCTAATTTTTTTTCCAGGGTAGAGACGTATTCCGGCGTCTTTAAGCCAAATAGATCTATCGTTATGTGCATAAACCCATGGTTGAGGGATTCATACATGCAGGAAATACAAGTGGTACTTAAACACACATCTGTTGGCCACCCTTGTAACCCTTGTTGGTACCCCTTTGAGTGGTAGCGCATTAGACAACACCTATGTATGGATTGGCCTAGATTACCTGAAGCCCTCTTCAAATAAACCGATAGGCCGCCTGACTTCTATAGTGTCACCGTGAACAACACTCGGGAAGATACTCTTTAGTACCTGGGTAGTCGGGTAGTATGGCTAAGGGTACAGTCTATCCTCCTTAGTTAGTGCCCTGAGATATTGGGCCGAATACTACTGTTGGACCCCGCACGTATATCAGAGAGCTATAACATAGGGAAAATACTTGTCTGTAGAACCCTTGAATATCTAACCTTTGGGGACAGAAACATAAACAAATTAAAACAGACAAGATCTATTCCTGTGCAACTGTGTTCGGGTTGCCAAGTAAATACACATTTCTTTCTGGTTAAGAATTTTAGCATTTCCTCTCTGCAGTATTCTTCATATCCCAACATATAACCCTTCCTCTTCCTCACCCCCACATACTAAAGGTGACCCTTCCTCTCATTCCCATACCTTGCAGAACCATCACTTTCAATGTGACCTACGCCTTCCACGGGTGGATGTGACCAAATTTGATGGCTCAGACCCCACTGGTTGGGTAACCCAAATGGAACATTACTTCTCTTTATACAGCATTACAAATGACTTGGCCAAACTCTGATATGGTGTTCTCCATCTAGATCAAGAACATTGGCAATGGTGGCAATGGAGAATTAATTCTCGTCAAGGGTATATTGCTTGGACACAATTTGTGAAAGAGATTTATGAACGCTTTGACACTGACACCAACCATTTGGGCCGTTTGACAAAGCTGAAACAATTAGGAATAGTGGAAGACTTTATAGCTACCTTTGAGCACCTGGATTTTATAACAGAGGGCATGTCTGATGCCTTTTTTCGAGAGTGTTTTATCAGCGACCTCAAGGATGAAATTCGGGTCCATGTCCTCATGGCTCGGCCTAAGAGTTGGGTGGAGGCTACCAAAAGAGCTAAAGAAGAAAAACAGGTTGTATCTTCTCAAAACCACAAACCCTCCTTCATCCCTCGCCCCAAACCAGTAAATCTCACTACTCCCTCTGCTCCACTAAAGATCCAAAAATTGACCTGGGCTGAAATGGTTGAACGCCAACTCAAAGGCATTTGTTATAACTGTGATGACAAATATTTCTCGGGCCACAAGTGTAAAGAACAAAAGCTTTTTATGTCCATCTCCGAGGATATTTCGGAAGAAGATGAAGAAACTCCCTCTATGTCTAAATCACCTGAATCCACTGACATAACCCCTCCCTCAGACCCTCCCAAAGTAGAACTAGTCATTTCCCTCAATTCTCTCACTGGCTTCTCTGCTCCCCAAACCCTCAAGATAATCGGTTACATCAAGCATCAGAAGGTCATCATTCTGGTTGATAGTGGAAACACCCATAATTTTATTCATTGCCGCATTGCCCAAGAAACTCATTGCTACATCCATGCCATCAATAATTTCCAAATCATGATTGCCAATGGTGGTTCCATGAAATGTGGAGGGTGTTATGAAAATGTGTGTCTCCAAATTGGTGACTACCACCTGAAATCCCATATGTTTTCTATCAACATGGGAGGTTGTGACATTGTGTTGGGTGCAGATTGGATAAGGAATTTGGGTCTCATTCTCAAGGATTTTAAATACTTAACCATGCAATTCGACCAGGAGGGCCACCAATATAAGTTCCAAGGAATCACCTCTGGTTCACCTGAGATCATTAGTTCCCATCGCAAGGAAAAGTTGCTCAAAAAGGGTCATTATGGTGTTATCACCCAACTCCATGCCATACAAGCAACAGAGACACCCTCCGTACCACAAGACCTCCAAGACATTCTTTCTAAACATCAATTGGTCTTTTCCACTCCCCAAGGCCTCCCTCTTTCCCGTGGTGTTCATGATAATTCCATTCCCCTTGTACCAGGAAGCCTTCCTCCCAATATCCGTCCATATTGTCACCCATTTTCCTAAAAAAATGAAATTGAGAAAATGGTCTAGGAACTCCTTAATGCAGGTGTTATCCACCCTAGTACGAGCCCCTATTCATCTCCTGTGATCATGGTCCTAAAGAAAGAAGGTTCTTGGTGAATGTGTCCTGACTTCTGTGCCCTCAACAAACTTACCATCAAAGACAAATTCCCCATTCTTGTCATTGATGACCTCCTGGATGAATTGAGTGGTTCCCAAATCTTCACTAAACTAGATCTTCGTTCGGGCTACCACCAGATACGTATGAAAGAGGCAGATATTCCCAAGACTGCCTTTAGAACTCACGAGGGCCACTATGAGTTTTTGTTCATGCCCTTTGGCTTATGTAATTCCCCCTCCACCTTCCAAAGCCTCATGAATCATGTCTTTTGTCATTTTCTCTGCCATTTTGTCTTAGTTTTCTTTGGTGATATCCTCATCTATATCAAAACCTGGACAGATCATCTTGCTCATGTGGATTGAGTTCTCCATCTACTCTCTCAACACCAAATTTTCCTGAAACTGTCTAAATGTGATTTTGGTGCCTCAGAAGTAGAATACTTGGGTCATCTAGTTGGTAAAGATGGCATCAGGGTGGATCCTAAAAAGATTGAAGCTATGAAAGACTGGCCTCACCCAAATAATCTTAAGAGCTTGTGTGGATTTCTAGTCTTAATAGGGTATTATCGCAAGTTTGTTAAGAATTATGGGAAGATTGCAGCACCTCTCACTTGTCTCCTCAAAAATAATTCTTTCACTTGGACTCCAGCCGCTGCTCAAGCTTTTCAAACCTTGAATATGGCCATGTGCACCACTCCAGTCCTCGCCCTTCCTAATTTCACAAAGACCTTTGTGTTTGAATGTGATGTCTCAGGGAAAGGAATTGGTGTTGTCCTTATGCAAGAGGGTCAACCTTTGGCCTTTACCAGCAAGCAACTATCTGAAAGAAATCTAGGCAAATCCATCTATGAAAAGGAAATGTTGGCTATTTTGCATGTCGTGGATCNTTATAAGAAATACAAAGACAATGTGGTTGCGGATGCACTTTCCCGCAAATATGAAGATGAAGGATCCATTTTTTCTCTTTCATTCATTGTACCAGATTGGCTCCAATTTGTTCGCCAGGAATGGCTACAAGATCCCAAAAGTTTGTAGTTGATCCAGCAATTGCAGTCCAATGCTCTAGCTTCCCCAGGGTACTCTTGGCTCCATGAGGAACTTCGATACAAAGGCCATTTGTATTTAAGTAAACAATCAAAGATTAAATCCACAGTACTTTTTGAGCTTCATGCTACACCCACAGTAGGGCACTCCAGGTTCACCAAAACCTATGACAGGGTCAAACGTTCCTTTTTCTGGGATGGTATGAAAGAGGACATTCATAATTTTGTAGCTGAATGTGACGTGTGTCAATGCAATAAGGGAGAAACAATCAAATTGTTGGGCACACTACAACCGCTCCCGATTCCACCTGCTATTTGGAAGGATATCTCTATGGATTTTATTACTGGCTTACCCAAATTGGGAAATAAATCCATCATCATGGTGGTTGTTGATCGCCTTTCCAAGTATGCTCATTTATGCACCCTTAGACACCCGTTTACAACATCCACGGTGGCTCAAATATTCATGGATCGGGTCTTCAAGCTTCATGGCATGCCACACTCTATTGTTTCTAATCGCGACCCAACATTCACCAGCAATTTTTGGCAAGAATTGTTCAATATACAAGGCACATAATTGCATCTCAACACAACTTATCATCCTCAGACTGATGGCCAAACGGAAGTTGTCAACAAGTGTTTGGAAACATATTTGAGGTTTTTTGCCTCGGAAAACAAAATCAGTGGGCTCAATGGTTACCCCTAGTTGAATGGTGGTACAACACTTCATACCATACAACTACACGCATGACTTCTTTTGAAGTGGTATATGGAAAGAAGCCACCTTTAGTTCTCTCATACTTATCGGGTGCCTCGAAGGTCCAGGCAGTTGACCTAACACTTATAGCTCGAGAGGCTATTCTCCGTACCCTCAAATAGAATTTGGTCATGGCAGAGAATCGCATGAAGCAACAAGCAGATCAAGGTCACTCTGAACATCAATTTGCAGAAGGGGATCAGGTGTTTCTTCGACTGCAACCTTACAAGCAAACTTCCCTCAAGGTAGAGCATTTTCAGAAGCTAGTGCCCAAATTTTATGGTCCTTATACCATGCTCAAGCGTGTGGGACAAGTCACCTATCAGTAAGCTTTGCCCAACCATTCGAAGCTACATCCTATTTTTCATGTTTCATTCTTAAAGAAGGTGATTGGAGCTAAGTGCCAAATTCAAACCAACCTTCCAGAGTTAGCTGAAGAAGGATCCATTTGGCTACAACCAGAAGCATTTTTGGACTAGCGTGAGCGTCGCCTATGCCAGAGAACCATCAAGAAATTCCTAGTCCAGTGGAAAGATACAACTCTAGCAGATGCCACTTGGGAACCAACTACCATTCTGCAACAATTTCCTCATCTCAAGCCTTGAGGACAAGGATTTTTTTAAGGGGGCGGACATGTTAGGGTCCTAACCTGCACATAGGTAGAACAATATATTTGGATGTAATAAAGGTCAATATTAATAAGGCCTTTCAATAAAATAGAATAAGGAGGATGTAAGAAGACCTAATAGAAGCTTTC
>SNQJ01S0079253.1:35356-49793 GCA_010110895.2 Picea sitchensis | reverse complement strand
CAAAAACCACTGAAGGATTTGGCACAAGTAGAGTTGGTACTAAAAAGGATACCAACCAAGTCATTGTACAAGCTTCAAGTTAGTGTCGCGTCGGAGGTGTAGTTGCATGCAGGAACAGATGCAACAGACTTGCAACATACAAAGAATGGAAAGGAAGTGTTAGAATTGGTATTCAGTTAGGTCAAGATCGAAACCAAGGAAGAAAAGAAACAAAGAGAACAAGGAATGGGGGATATAACAACACAAGAAACCCCCTCAATAGCCACCCCATAGGAAATAGCACAACCCAAGCAACCAATCATACATACAAAGGGTTTGCACAAGAAGGACAAGGTGCATAAGAAACTACCATAGTATACGATCATCGAGGATGACTCCAACCTCATGGCAGAAAAAGTACAGGAACACACAATTGAGGAGTTTGAAGACACCCAACACCAAAGAGGTTGAATTCAAGATGATATGGATGATATAAGGCAGGTCTTAGAACATATCAGAGAAACACACAGACCTAAAAAAGGAATAGATTCATTCCCAATAGTAACCAAAGTAAAGGCAAGGGTTGTGTCGAGCGAGAAGGATACCATCCAAACTATAGCGCAGACAAACCCAATTTCCCAGTTACACCAAACATGTTGTAGATGGATGAGATGGTAGCCCAAAAACCACTGAAGGATTTGGCACAAGTAGAGTTGGTACTAAAAAGGATACCAACCAAGTCATTGTACAAGCTTCAAGTTAGTGTCGCGTCGGAGGTGTAGTTGCATGCAGGAATAGATGCAACAGACTTGCAACATACAAAGAATGGAAAGGAAGTGTTAGAATTGGTATTCAGTTAGGTCAAGCTCGAAACCAAGGAAGAAAAGAAACCCACAAAAAGGCTAGAGTAGGGATTCATAACAACATATAACCAAATAACAATTAACGCACAACCAGTAGAACAAAGTACAATGGAAAATATTGACTTGATTGTACACACAATCTATCAATACCGTCAAGAAATTGATGAATTAAAGAAAAAAACAACCCCACAACTCCCTCGAAGATAAAGGAAGAAAGAAAATAAGAAGCTACAAGCCAAATCAATGAGATGGAAAAACAAGTCAGCGTAGCAACGGGATTTTTTGACAAAGCAACGCAACTTTGGAAAATACTAGAGGAAGACGAACATGTCCAATAGTGGGACCAAAAATAAGAAAATGCAAGCGCAACAATCCAGGACCTCAAGTAGAGGCATAAAACTATGAGTATCACAGAGAATCTGAAGGGAACGCAAGATACATGAAGAAGTTGTAGGCATAGTTAAAAGTGGCTCAAACGCAGAAGAAGGAAAGAGAGGTACAGATGGAACCTATTCAAGACAAAGAACTGCAGTTGATCACGCAATTGGAGGAGGAGAAGAGGAACATGGCACATGCACAGATAAAGTGTGTAGCAATGATCCAGGAGAAGATCATAAGACAATCATTAGAAGCGCTCGCAAAGAAGGCCTTGCAGGTTTAGGAAAGAGGAAGGGAACTTGCAGACAAGTTCCACAACCTAGCAGAGGCTAGTGTGGGAGCATGCAATGCCTAGGTGGCTCAAGACGAGCCACATGTCAGTGTTGGGGCATTTTGCGTGCGGGCCAAGTTTGAGGAAAAACCATTTTTGGAAGGTAGAGATTAATAAGGAAAAAGACAGCTGGCAGGAAAAGTAGCACGTGCTAGGAAAAACCGAATGCAAAAGAGGAGAGCATTCAAGGGTCGCATGGAGGAAAACCTAACCTCATTAGGGTTGGGGTTTTTGTAAGATATTGTACCAGTTAATGAGCTGAGAATTAGTATAAATAAAGACATAGGAGGTCTAGGTCGGGGTTCGTCGTTGGCCAGTTGGTTTAGGTTGTTATTCTTGTTACTAAGTTTTGATCTGTTAAGTCAAGGAAGCTATTGTAAGATTGGATACCATTTTTGTAAGTTGTTCAACTGAAGGGGAAAAGGGTAGCTAGACCTTGAGGGTTAGATCGTAGGCCAAAGAGCCTGGTGAGATCTAGTCAGCCTCACAAAGGTCATGGAGTCTTTTTTGTGATTGTAAGAATGAATTTCCAATGCGTGCAGTGCTATATATTGCAGAACCATAATAAAAGATCCTGAGAGCCATATCTTTGTGGATATAGCCCAGGAGGGGGTGAACCATGGTAACACTTGTGTTATGTGTTCTGATTATTTTTTTGTTTACATTTTGCAAGTAGTTAGACTAAGAATAGATAATTCTATGAGATCTACCATATGTTAGATCTGTTAGAATGCATGCATAGATTTAGAAGATGAATGAATATTAAGAATAACGAAAAGAACAACCAAATTATGGCCTAAGAAGATGAATTTCAATCAAAGATCCCCACTCTTTCCTAAACTGTAAGCATATGAACATTGCATTCACCCCCAAAACTATCTCGAGTGAGACTACACAACAAATTCTATGTGTTGTGTTCCCTTTTGGTTTACCAGGAGGGCCAATAGTTTTAGAGGGATTTGTTGGAAGCTTGTTTAGATCTGAACCTGGTTCATCCCAAAAGTAGAAAGAGGATAAGAATAAACCAACACTGAGAATGCGCCTCTCTTCTCCTTTCTCCTGCAACTCCAACTTCATTAAAAATATGTGCACTAGATGAGTGAGTGAGTGAATGAATAAGTGAGACGCCATCATCACTTTTAAATACTAGTTGAGGAGGCACTAGGCTTATGTCTCTTCACTTAGTAGGGTTGACTTCTTCCAAGAGTGGTTAAAACCACTTTATAAACCCTAGGGGTCGACTTTACAAATACCACCATATAAATATGGTTTGACCAATCCAAAAAGGGGGATTTGGTCTTATACAAGAATTCACATGATCAATTCACAAAAGGGGATTTGATCTATAAGATAATAATTAGAATATTCTTCAAAGTTACAATATTTCAACATAGATGGTTGTTGAGCTATGTTAAATACTCGGCCACTAGGAGGAGAAGGGGTTTCCATGATTTTTCATTGTATATTGTTCCATAGGTGAGCAGAAAATCTAAGAGTGGCATTCTATGAGCATAATAGAGGATGAAAGTTTTTGTAGCAACCATACAGGCCATTGGTCAAAGGCCACTCCACAAAGAGTGCCTCTTTCATTGTACTTGCATCATTTCTATTCTAGAGGAAAGAGAGCAGAGAAACCTCACCTTCTAGCTAGGTTTTCTCTCATATTGGGTTTACCATATCATACCTTGTGTTTATTTTGGGATGGTGTGATTGTATTTTACTATTCTCTATTTTCTGCATTTTAACTATTTCATGCATAAGTAGAAAATTAGTAACTAAATATTCTATATATCTAAGGGAAAAATAACCTTAGTAGTAAAGATTTATGTATTTTATTAGATCTGTTGTGATGAACTTTTCTAGTGAAATATCGATGGTAGTCTACAAATCACTCCACCAATGTCATTTTCCCATTTGGAGGTTCAAACTCCACAATTCTCTGGTCTAAGTCTTTTGGGAAGTCATCAATGACTCGATGGCTACCACTTAGGAGGGTGTACCTTTTATTGAATCTAGAGATTCCTTTTTGCATTGGGATCCAAACGTCTTGTTGAGAAAACCCCAACTAGAGCAAGGAGACCATATGCAAGATCTTGGACTTGAACTTGAAACTTCATGAAGCTTGGAACGATTGAAGGAGAGTGGCTTTAAAAATTGAGCTATAATTCTAAACCCTTATCCAAAAATGTTCTTATGACAACACAAATGCCAACTTTTTTTTAAATTTCAATAGTGCTTAGCATGGTTCATCCTCGACATGACTTATTTACTATACCAAACAATAATTTCATCATCATCATCATCATGCCAGTAGTGTACTTCACTTATAATAACAAAATGAGTCTTATCTCGATGATTACTTAACTTTAAATTTCATTTTCGATGCCAATCCCCTCAATTATGTCATTCATGTTCTGTTTCTATCAGATTTTCTAAATTTGTTATCAAACCAAATAGTATATAGTGACATGATTCATCCTTCTACAAAACAAAGTTAAGAAACTTCTTGTATGCAATTTTATGAGTAGAATCAATGATCTTGCAATTTTCCTCCTAATTGTATTTAAAAGTCAACATACCTCCATGAGCTACTACAACTTTAGTGAATTCAAATCCCATACCAATACATGACCTCGAGCAATTTTAATTCCTCTCATCAATCAAAAACTTTAAAAAATAATTGGGAATTGTGTATTTCCGTCTAGTCATGGTTGTCAACTTTTCCTTATTGAATTATATCTTGGACGTCCATCACCAAAGGCTATGCCTAGATAAACATGTAGAAAACAATTCTCAATTTGAATTGTTTGAATCCTCACCGACATGGGATATGATAAACACCATCTTGAAGTGTGTTTCTATCTATGTGATCCCATAAATATTGAAGTCTTAGGAGTACAAAATTAGATGTATATTCATACTCTCCCATTAGGACCATAGTAAAAAATTTAAGCATTTTCGTAAGACTCTAACGTGTCATGTTTTTTTGTCACCATTGCCAAAGTATCATCTTCTTCAATATCACCATTGTCTCATCTTTATTTTTGGTCACCATTGCTCGTTGCCAAAGTGTCATCTTCTTCAACATCACCATTGTTTAGAGTGTTAAGAGGGTTCTTCTATTCAAGTTACTTACCAAGGACTTCTTGGTTTATTACCAAAACCAAGGTTGCATTACCCTACATCGACTTGCTTTGAAAAGCCATGTAAACACATTGACAATTAGGTTGATGAGGTCAGGTTCTCAAGCTCACATGGGCATAGATTTATTGGCAGGTCAATGCATTAGACGAAAGTGTCAAGTTCATAGATTTATTGAGTTAAGTGTGATTTAAAAAGACCATTGTTCAACCAATGAATGGAAAACACATTATCGAATGAGTAAAATTTTATATTAATTGGAAAAAAACCTTTAGAGAGGGTCAAAATTCAGTTAATTAAAAAAAACAAAAAATTGAATGAGCACAATTTTATGTTAATTGGTAAAAAACATTTAGAGAGGGTCAAAATTCAGTAAAATTAAAAAAAAAAAAATTGTTATGTTTTCGTCATACATTACAAATTTTAGGTATCAATTATTTTTTTAAGATTATTAAATCAATAGACATGATATATAAATTTGAGGTATTTCATATTTAAATTTATATAATTAAGTTTAGTATATATTTATTGAAAACTTCCATTAATCACTTTTTTAATTAAAAATATGCAATGTGTGTGTCATATTTAATCATAGCAGAATATTATTAATCCTGTCCACAAATTAAAGATCAGAATTAACACAGATAGCCTGGAACATATCATTTTGAGTCAGTTATTTATCAGGGCACCTCATTAATATAGATTATTCATTAACCTACTTGCCAAATATAAATTATGACTAACAAGAAAATTTAGAACGAAAAAATGTCATCCCCTCTCGCCGTTTTATAAATATTTTTTTAACGAAGTGAATTAAAAATAGAGAAATCCTAAATCAAACATTACTTTATTGACACCGTGTATAAATTTGATGTATTTCATACTCAAATTCGACAAAATTTGATCATCCAATTTCAACGCCATAGCCACAACCACAATTTCCTCTTACCAATTTGTTATAGCACCAACTGCTACGATAATAATTTGATCCGTCATTATTATGCTAATCATCCCTTTTATTCTTTCTATGTAACTTGAAAGTTATCTAATTAAGTGTATAATTAAGTGTGGTTGTGAAGCATTCTTATTCTTTCTATGTTATTTGAGAGTTATTTATTTTGACTTATATGTTTATCATAAAACATAATCATGTGAGAAACACACACTTTTTATTGGACAATTTTAGTTGAAATTTAGTAAAATAAAATTTTATAAATTCATTTCATTGGTGGTTTTAAGATTTTGTTAAGCTTTTAAATTAATTCTAAAAGTAAATTATGAAAAAGAAGTGATAATAGAAACAAACATGATTATAATAATTCCATGATTCGAAAGTTTATTTTATATTATTATCAAAGTTACAAATAAAATTTCTATTAAATAATAAATTTTTATTACTTAAAAGATTCAAAATCACTTTGAATATAAATATAGTGAAATATAAATATAAATATAATGAAATCATAGTAAAAACTATGAAAAAAAAAATACATTTAAATTATGTGAAATTTCATATTTAAAAGAGTATATTTTGATTTTAATTTAATTCATAAAGTTTTTGAGCACTTGTATCGGAAAGAGGGGTTTTATTGCATATGTTTAGATAACTTGATTATTAGATGTGATTGACATTGCTACGATCCATGTGACTTATGATTCCATGTAGGGCGTACTTGTTGTTGTTGCAGGACCATGCCCGACAGACAGGTACACATGGGGAGATGATTAGCTCGGACCTCCATGGGGATAAAATCTCACCATATGGATGTTGATACCCTAGCAAGGGGAAATCATATACTAGAGGCTTGCACCAAAGAGAGAGGAGGACATTCCAGCAGAGACAGTCTGATAGGCCTGGACCTAGGGGGATCTTGTCCTTCCACATGTTGTTGACCCTTGAAGCCCCTTTAGGCCATCATTCAGAGCCTTGACGTCACCCAATTGAGGTGTCCAGCTTGAGGATGGTTTGGGTTGGCACATGTGGAAGTTCTTGAGTGGTTTTGAGCCCTAACGTTTCACTTGGAGGGCTAGCATTCCAACAGAGAGGTTAACGTCACCCTAGGAGGGGCATGACGCCACCCTAAAAAAGATAAAATTAGGGTTTTATTGGATAATTTTGTGTAAAAATGGATTTTCTCATGTAAACTAGCCACGTCGGCCTTTTTGACCTAATGTTGTAATTAAAGATCATTTTCATTGTATAAATAGGGGATTTTCCCCTTGTACTTTTTCATCATTCACTCACTCACAAGTGAGGTATGAAGTTTGTGCCCTTTTCAAGGGTTATTGGCTGAAAGTTTAGGCGCACTTCTTGGAGGAGGCTAAATTTGGTGTTTTTGGGCATTTTCTTGGTGGAAGGTCTTCAGCTAGGCTAATTTCTAGACTATTCTTGGTGGATGTAAGTGAATTTATGAAATTCTTCTTTACTTTGAATGGTTATAGTACATTTACTTTGAATTTTTCCAAGATTATGAAATTGCTAGCCTAAAACCCTAGGAGATCAAGCACATATTATTGTCCTTGTCTTAACAACTTTTCACCTACTAGATTGTGCTAGAAACCATACCTTTTGAAGCATTGTACTAGAGCCCTGCCATTACAACACTCTAGTATCATTTGCTTCATCAATTCAGTGTTTACTTCAAGCTTGAGCTAAAGAAGAAGGAATACAACTAGGGCCTAGGGTTACCTACTTCCTAGTAGTCGTTTTCCTTATAAGGCTTGTTGATTGAGGCCTTGGGTTACCAAGACCTCAACCATCATCCTTCTTTGTCCTTAGCTCATACATTATCATTTGTTTCCTTCAAGTCTGTTGCTGCAAAGTGAATCCACTAGCCCTAAAGACATTGATCTAGATCATGCATTTTATTGATTGATGGGATCAACCCTTAAATATTTTACCTCAAGCTATCTACTAACCTTTTCTAACAATAGATTAGACTAATTCACTAACCTTCTTGTTGCTTTTACAAAATTAAGATACATCCAATTATTACAACAGTAAAATTTCTTAAAAGCAATTACAAAAGTTGATTTTTACATTTCCTAATTAGCTTCTGACAAGTGCTAGTATATTTCTACTATTGGATTATGATTTTTGGTCATTGTGAAGCTAATTTAAGGCATTAATTTTGAGGCTATCATCTTGTATACATTGTTGTTATAAAAAAAATTGTTTTCTTCATTTTGCATCAACTTATTTCTTTTATCGACAAGTCCAAGGTTTTTTGAAGTACTAACATCAAATTGTACATGAAAAAGATATTGTTTTCTTGTTGCTTTGTTCTGGGTAGGTATACTCAATAATATCATTGCTTCATTTGCTAAAACCTTGGGACTTTTGGATTAGTGTGAATTGTGAGATGGGACATCTTTTATTAACACTTTAACCTTTTCCTTCTCAAACCCCTAGGTCACAGGGGACGTCTCCCCTGAGCTATCATCCCTAAATAGAAAGAGGTGTTGTATTAAGGTGATAATGATAGGACAACCTCTTGTTACGCCAATTTTCCCTCCTTTAGCTTTTTCCCTTGGGACAAATACAAATTGTGCGATAACATTTTGGCGTCGTTGTCGGGGAACACTGAGTCAATTATCCTAAAGACGACACTTTTTAGTAAGCCTTTACTCAAAAATATTTATCTTGCAGAGATTACCTGGAAACTCCACTGAGGGTGATCCCCTCATCCCTTTGATAGTTTCAAGAAAATTATTTGGTGACTCCACTAACCTTTTCCAAGGTGCCACCTTACTTTCATTTTTTTGATATTTCCAAGTTATGGGATCATGGCACCCTGGTAAAAAGTGTATCTGACTATTGATTTGTATTTTTCATTATCCCTTTCTGATATGGATTGAGCACTTTCCTAAAGGTGTGAATTGGCATGATTTTGTCCCTCCCTCCCGCCTCCATGAGTTAGAATTTACAATTTCTGATGATGCAGTATAATTTCTAAATCATGTCATTTTTATGCTTGACTTATCATTGTTTTGGTTTATGATGAAGCACAAAGGCAAGTATTATGAGACATTGCTAAGGTGTTTTCATTAGCTATTTGAATACACCTAGAATTCAACCAACCGGTAAGTAGACGTAAGTAGGTAGGAATTTTGCATTCATTGTATATACCATATGCATTTCACGCTAGAGTAGTTGTATTTCCATTTGTATATATGTTTTCTTACTTTCATTTTATTGTACCATATATGAGCCAGGGGAGATATCACCACCCCAAATGATTACTAATAAATTTTATTGAGATATAGTAGGTCACAGGTCATACCAGAGATGTTGAGGTTCTCATGCACTCTACGGTGAGCACATGTACCCAAGTTGGATCCATATGTTATCCCCTAGCCTAGGGATAACTAAGGAGATTATGTCTCGAGGTCCACAGGTCCTAGACATGGAGTACCGAGAGCCATATTGAAAGAATTCCCTATCAAGTTGTTTCTCTTATGATTGAGTTGTCACTGGGTGGTTTCATGAGGGACACAATCATGCCAATTCACACCTTCTTAAAGGTGTGAATTGGCATGATTTTGTCCCTCCCTCCTACCTCCATGAGCTAGAGTTTATTATTTCCGATGATGCAGTACCAATAGCCATATTGACAGAATTCCCTAGCAAGTTGTTTCACTTAGGAGTGAGTTTCCAATGGGTGGGGTCATGAGGGACAAAATCATACCAATTCACATTTCTATTGGTTGAAACTCCGATAGGATGTCACCAAGTATATCAGGTCTTGCATGGCTTGTGCCATTTCCAAACTGACCATTAAGAAACAAATCATGTACACCCCTCTTCCTACTCCTGACAGACCATGGGAATCCATCTCGATGGACTACATTTCGGGCCTTCCTTCAACCAGGAAGGGAAATGACTATGTTTTCGTCGTTATTGATTGATTTTCCACGATGGTGATTCTAGTCGCCTGCAAGAAGAGTATCACAACAGAGGCCACCACCAACCTCTTCTTCAAATGAGTTTGGGTACATTTTTGGATACTATAAACCATCATCTCAGATATGGATAGTCAGTTCCTTAGCACATTCTATTCGAGCCTATGGTCATAGCTAGATACCAATCTCACCAAATCCATGGCCTTCCACCCCCAAATGGATGTCCAAACTGAGGTCGTCAATAGGATGATCATGCATATCTTGTGCATGTAAAATTCTAATCATCCATGCACATGGGATGAGATTCTTCCCTATGTTCAACACAATTACAACAGTTCCCTACATAGCTCAACCAACCACATCCCCTTCCAAGTGGGGTTGGGATTTCAACCATTGGATATCATGGATGTTTCACTTCCCATTGCATCCACACAGGAAGAACCACCCCATGAAAAAACCGAAGTAGACAAAGCCACCTAGTTCATTGAATGAATCCAACAAATTCGCCAACATGTTCAGGATATTATGCAGAAGTGCAATGCCAATTACAAGTATCGTCGTGATCAACACTGGGTACCACAAACGTTTTAGGTGGGAGATAAAGTTTGGCTGCACTTGCATAAAGAACTCCTTACAGGACCCCATCAGAAGCTTTGTCTACACTGTTATGGACCTTAAACCATCACCAAGGATGTGGGTGACAATGCTTTTGAGATCAACATTCCCCCCTTCCTTGGCTTGCACCTAGTGTTTAATTTTCACCTCCTTCGCCCATACTTTCCACCCTTATTGGACACCTCAGAGATAGTAGAACACTTGACATCGATAGAGCTCAACCTTGACTACATGGAAAACGAATCCACTTATCATATCATGGACACACAAGTCAAGGGAACTTGACCATATAAGATTTGGCTTTATCGGGTTGTCAAAGCGGGGAAGCTCCTACACCAAGGCATGTGGCTCACCCGGGGAAAAATTCAACAAACAATTCCTCATCTAATGGGGGAACTCAATGCAATGGAGAACATTTCTTCTTAAGGAGGGAGGATTGATCCAGATGGATATTAATGGCCACCCAACTCTTCTAGCTGGCTCACATACAACTTTCATCTTGGAAGTTACAGTTTTCATCTTAGCATTTGTTTTCTACCTTTTCAGGTCCTAAACTTCCAGAGTTGTTTTGAGGCCCTAAACAACGTTTTTTGGTCCCGCCAAAATCACACTATAGACAAAGGAAAATTGTTATGGAACGATGTGTAGTCCTCATATAGACATTTCCAACAGGTTATTGTGCACCTAAAATAGAGATCGTCTGAAAATGTTACGACCCCGGGAAGTTGATGTACCCACTTACCCCATCGAGGCCCACATGACTTTTGGCGCTTCATTTCCTAGGGTTAGGTTTTTTTATGTCTAGGGTTTTCTATTTACGTATTTATGATAAAAAGGCTTGGAGGCCTCAGTTTTTTGTGATCAGACTAATGCGTGTAGCCACCACATCTCTTCTCAGAGATTAGCTACCACCATTCGAGCAAGATTGTTTTCATTTTTCATTTTACAGTGTCAACAAATTTCTTTATTGAATAGAAGTTAAGTTCCACTATATCTTTGTTATTGTTTTTTGTATATCCATGTTAATTTTATATATTTGGGTTTCATTTTGTTCTTCTCATAAATCTAGATCATCACGTGAAGTATTTTAATTTTATATTTGTTGTAGTTCGAATTAATTTTTAAAAATTTTCTATTTATTAATATGTTTGGTACTATTTTTTTTTTCTTCTAGTTATAACTAGAGTTTGTAATTTTTCTATTTAAATTACTTATAAAATATCATTTATATGCATTTCCATTTGTTTCTAGATGCATGAGGTCATCCTTAGGCATGGGAGCCCTGATCTACTGGCAAGTCTCGTGACCCCTCTATATGAGGAACCTATAGACACTTTATCCTCACTGTTTATCATCATTATCAATAGACATAGATACATTTATATCTTACAGAGATATTATTCCAAAAAGATAAATGACGGAAAGTATTATTGCAATACACGTTTCCCAATTGTTGTTTCAAATTGTGGATTGATAAGAGGAATTAAACTTGCTCGAGGTTATGTATTGGTATGAGAATTTCATTCATTGAAGGTGGAGTATCTCATGGAGTTATGTTGGATTTCAAATTTGATTAGGAGGAAAATTTCAACATCATTAATTCTCATGAAATTGCATACAACGCGTTGATGTGATTTGTTTTGTAGAAGGATGAATCGTGTCACTGTATCCTAATTGGTTCCATGCAAAAGTTAGAAAATATGATAGAAACGAAAAATGAATGACATAATTGAGGGGATTGACATCTAAAATGAAATTTCAACCCCTTTAACCATTGAGATATGGGTCATTTTTTTATTGTTTGTTAAGTGCACTAGTGGGATGATGATGATGATGATAATGTTATTGTTTGGTAGATTAAAGAAGTTGTGTCGATGATGAACCATGCTAATCACTCTTGAAATTTAAAGAAAATTTTGGATTCATGTTTTCATAGAAACATTTGTGGACAAGGGTTTAGACTTATAGGTCTATTTCAAAATCTACTCTCCTTGAAATCTTCCAGACTTCGGGAGGTCTCAAGTTCAATTCCAAGTTCTTCCATATGGTCTCCTTTATCTAGTTGGGGTTTTCTCAGCAAGATGGTTGGATCCCAAAGAAAAAATACAACCTTCGATTTAATAAAAGGCACACCCCCGTAAGTGGTATCCATCAATTTATTGATGACTGGGTGAAAAAACAACAATCTATTAACTTTGATGGATTATTCAAGGTACTTTCACAATGAATTTGAATATGGTGTAAGTATATGAAATGTTGGAATTTGAATGATATTTTTGAATATATAACTTTTATTCATAGAAATTCTGAATAACTACGTCAAATTTGATTTTTTCTAACAATGGTATGTTATTTTTCCAACAAAATATAAGGTATATGTTTTTGTTCGTGTAGGTGTTGAATACCTCAATGATGGAATTTTGTTCCAAAAACTTGTATACTTGTAGAGAACCTGTTTTTCTTGTGCTATATATTTTTTGGAAATTTATAATATTAAACTTATATTTTTTTAAAATTATCAAATTCAATATATGCTTGAAATTACAATGCCTTTTGTTCGTGCAGGCTAAGAGGGTCTTAACATGATCAAAATAAAAAAAGAAATCTTTATATCATACATATCAGTCTCCTCTAATGAGAAATATAACTCATTCGAGAAATTGTTAAGATGAGAAAAAGTTATATCATAAATAAGAGAGGTATGTATTCTAAGATTTGTATATATGCAAAGACAAAATTAGATTAAAAATAGTAAACAATATTAATTAAAAAAGAAAAAAAACTATATATTTTGAATCTGCATAGACGACTCTATCTTTTCGTCAACAAATGAATTGTTTATCCAATAGAAAAATAATGTCAAAAATAGATATATATGAGGTATTCACAAAAATGGAGTTTTTTTATCAATTTGCAGGCCAGACCATTATGTTTGTAATGCCAAAACTAAATCTAAGGCAACTAAGTCAGCAAACAGATCGTCAACCCCGCCCAAAAAAAATGAATTCAAAAGAAGGTGCATGTGTTTTTAAGAGAACACGGGAACTCTAGGAACAACATGCACGCACTATAGGAACATGCATGCATTCCTAAGAGCATGCAGATCCTCTTATAAGCTATTTTTTATTTTCCATTCCATTGTCCCTCCCTCTCTCTATACATATCTCTCTCCTACATATACTCCTCTCTCATAGATCTACCCTCCCTCTCTGTCTCCCTCTCACTCTCCCTCTCTACCCCCCGTGTATGTCTCCCTCTCTCTCCCTCTCACACTGCTATACATGGTAAGGCCTAGACATGGAAACACTTAGAAATCACAAGGCATGGAAATACCTAGACCTAGACCTTTTCTTGACATGCCCCAGAATCTCACGCCCACTCCCTCTCTATCCCCCACTTTTCCTCTCTCTCTCTCTCTCTCTCTCCCTTTGTCCCTTCCTCCCCTATTATTCCCACCTCTCTCCCACCCTTTCTCTCTCTCCTCATTATTAGTCCTAGTCTCACTCTCTCTCTCTCTCTATTCCCCCTCTTTCTATCCCTCTATATCCCCCCCTTCCTCTCACTCTCTCTCTGTGCCCCCTTATATGTCTTCCTCTTTGATTCCCTTCCTCTCACTATCCCTCTCTATACCCACCCTCTCTGTCTCTGTCTTTCTCCCTCTAAAAATCTCTCGCTCTACCTATCCTCTTTGTATTTCTATCTCCTCCTCTCACACACTCACAAAATCTCTCTTCCCCCTCCCTCCATCTCTATCTACCCCTCCTTCCCACTATCTCTCCTACATCTACCATTCTCTCCTACATTTACCTCTCTCTCTACCCCCCTCTCTATATTCCTCTCTCTGCCTTTCACACTCTTACACACTCTCTATACTTCCCTTATATGCCTTGCTCTCTCTCCCTCCCACACTCTTACAGACACACTTTCTATCCCCCCTCTATGTATTCCTCTCTCTCTCCCTCCCACACTCTAACACACTCACTCTCTACCTCCCCTCTTTTTCTTCCTCTTTCTCCCTCTGACACTCTCACACACTAGAAAGTTTTTCACATTGCAACGGAAGGCATGATAAGGAAAGAAATGGCCTTGACCTAGACATGGCAAGGCATGTCAAGACCTAGATCTAGACTTATACCATGACCTATAATAGACCTTGCATCACCATGCCTTACACTCTCACACCCAATTCCTCTCTATCTTCCCCCTCTTCAACTCTCTCTCTCTCTCT
>SNQJ01S0079253.1:0-13219 GCA_010110895.2 Picea sitchensis | reverse complement strand
CCCTCACACTATCTTTCTTCCTCTCGATCTACACCCCCTCTTTGTCTTCCTCTCTTTGACTCTCACACTCTCATACACTCTCTCTTTCTACCCATCCTCTATGTATTCCTCTCTCTCCCTCCCATAATCTCACACACTAAAGAAAGTTTGTTACATCACAAGGAAAGAAATGGCCTTGACCTAGACATGTCAAGACCTATACCTAGACCTAGACATAACAATACCTAGACATGGAAAGGCATGGAAAAACCTATACCTAGACCTAGACATGGAAACCACACAAAGGGGGGAATTCTTCGATGATGATGCAATTCCCTCACCATATGAAGAACTAACAAGCCCTACATCGGTGGAGGAAGAAACACGAGCCCCAACAATAACTGCCATGGACATCGATCGACATGAAATCGCACAGGGATGATAGGTCGAAGACGCAGGAAACCTACAGATACTTGCAAGGGCCGAAGGATCCCATAGAGTAAATGGGGCCACCACGGTACAAACATAAGTTGTTGCACCAAGAAAACCACACAGAGCAGGGGCTGCACAATAGAAGGAGGGTCTAGTAGAAGATATTATCGGCCAACCAAAATTTGATGCCGAGAAGAGACAAATAGAGGTTGGGACCTCAAGTCAGCCGCCAAGAAGAAAGTGAAAACATATGATGGCATAGTCACTGCGCTGACAGGTTGACTCATCAATAGTACTATCGTGCATTCTTGAGGGGGTGCAGGTCATGCCTAACCTTCTAGGATGCATGGAAAGACTGTGGTATTCATACCATGATGTGGCCAATGCTGGAAAATTACCAAAGTTTGCATAGAAGTTATACCTTGATAGCATAGGCACAGGGCACTTTGGTGACCCCATTATACAACCAAAACAATGGGCAGTCAGATTGGCCAACATGAGAATTCCAAATCTGATAGAAATTCCACACTGCGGCAGGGGGAAATAGGCAAGAAATTGTGTCAAGAATTTTATGGCGGTCCTCCATGGTGTATTATTATGGTTGGAGGATCTTGTTTCAATAGATGTAGAACTCATTCCATTCATCACAGGTCTGCCAACTATGGGGGAGAGTCCCACGCATTACCTTAATGAAAAAACAAAGGAGAAATCCCTAGACGAGGAAATAAAGAAAAATTACATCACAAAGAGGGGCTCACACAGGATCATTATCAAAAGGATAAAGGATGCAAAACGAGAATGGACACCAAACTCATGTCCTACAGGGAGGAAGTCCCTGCTAGGGTCATCCCAGCTGCAGGATAGTGTGCCAATGGCACTCTACTCAGCTAGGCTCCATATTTATTGAACATGTTCCTCGATGACTTCAAATACGTGCAGTACTTGGGACCATAGTTCCACTACTCAGTGTTGCTTATTTTGATTGCATTAATTGGGTGGAAGGTGCCCCATACTCTCAATTTGTTACCCGGATAGGTCATTCCCATGCAACATGGTACACATCCTTTGGGAGCACTTCGGACCTGAAGAATAGAAGTGGAAACACATGTACCTTTGCATGGTACTTCAGTGAGATATAAGAGAGTATTGTGAATTCTTGAAGAATAACTCTAGACGTGGTCGCACAATTCAGGGAAATAGCCAACTTCAAAGAGACAAGACACAATATGTGGATCCAATCACATAGTGATCCGGGATGTAGAAATGGCCATGAGGGATTGGCACGATGACTGGAGGATTTCAGTCTTAACTCAAGAATTTCCTAAGGGTACAGAGGTAGATGCAGGGTCAACCAATAGACCTGCAGGAGAAAAAGTTGTGCCTAAAAACCCGAAGCCAAGTTAGAAGCCGACAAAACATAAGAAGGGGAGTGCTCGAAAGAAAGACGCACAGACAGGAAAAAATGATACTACCCCAACACCAAGAGAACAAGGAATGGGGGATACAAAAACACAAGAAACCCCCTCGACAGCCACCCCACAGGAAACAACGCAACCCAAGAAACCAATCATACATACAAGGGGTTCACGCAAGACGGCCAAGTTGCACAAGCAACTGCCATAGTATACGATCACCGAGGATGAATCCAACCTCGTGGAAAAAAAAGTACAGGAACGCACAATTGAGGAGCTTGAAGATGCCCAACACCAAAGAGGTAAAATTCAAGACAAGGTGGCTTATATAAGGTAGGTCTTAGAACATATTAGAGAAATGCATAGACCTAAAAAAGGAACAGATTCATTCCTGACAGTAATCGAAGTAAAGGCAAGGGCTATGTCGAGTGAGAAGGATACCATCCAAACTATAGCATAGGAAAACTCGAATTTCCCAGTTACACCAAACATGTTGCATATGGATGAGATGGTAGCCCAGACACCACTAAAGGATCTGAAACAAGTAGAGCTAGTACTGGAAAGGATACCAACCAAGTCATTGTACAAGCTTCAAGTCAGTGTCGCATCAGAGGTGCAGTCGCATGCATGAACAGATCCAATAGACTTGCAGCATACGAAGAATGGAACGGAAGTGTTAGAATTGGTAGTCAGTCAGGTCAAGCTCGAAACCAAGGAAGAAAAGAAACACCCAGAAAGGTTATAGCAAGAATTGATAATAACATATAACCGAATAACGATTAACATGCAAGCAGTAGAACAAAGTAGAGTGGAAAATATTGACTTGATTGTACACACAATCGATCAGTACCAGTAAGAGATCGATGNAAAACTCCCTTGGAGGTAAAGAAACAAAGGAAATAAGAAGCTACCAGCCAAATCAATGAGATGGAAAAACAAGTCAGCGCAGCAGTGGGATTGTTTGACAGAGCATCGCAACTTTGGACAATACTAGAGGAAGACGAATAGGTCCAATAATGGGACCACAAATAAGGAAAAGTAATCGCAACAATCTAGGACCTCAAGCAGAGGCATAAAACTATGAGTATCACAAAGTATCTGAAGGGAATGCAAGATACATGAAGAAGTTGCAGGCATAGTTAAAAGCAGCGCAAACACAGAGGAAGGAAAGAGAGGCATAGATGGAACCTATTCAAGAGAAAGAACTACAAATGATCATGCAATTGGAGGAGGAGAAGAGGAACATGTCACACTCACAGATAAAGTGTGTAGCAATGATCCAGGAGGAGATCACAACACAAGCATTAGAAGCGCTCACAGAGAAGGCCCTCCAGGTTTAGGAAGGAGGAAGGGAACTTACAGACAAGTTCCACAACCTAGTAGAGGATAGTGTGGGAGCATGCAATGCCTATGTAGCTCAGGATGAGCCACATGCCAGTGTTGGGGCATGTTGGGCGTGGGCCAAGTTTGAGGAAAAACCCTTTTTGGAAGGTAGAGATTAATAAGGAAAAAGACAACTGGTAGGAAAAGCAACACGTGCTAGGAAAAACCACATGCAAAAGAGGAGAGCATGCAAGGGTCGCATGCAGGAAAACCTAACCTCATTAGGGTTAGGGTTTTTGTAAGAGATTGTACCAGTTGATGAGCTGAGAATTAGTATAAATAAATACCTAGGAGGTCTAGGTCGGGGTTCATCGTTGGTTAGTCGGTTTTGGTTGTTATTGTTGTTACTAAGTTTTTATCTGTTAAGTCAAGAAAGCTATTGTAAGATCGGATGCCATTTTTGTAAGTTGTTAAACTGAAGGGGAAAAGGGTAGCTATACCTTGAGGGTTAGATTGTAGGTTGAGGAGCCTGGTGAGGTCTAGTCAGCCTCACAAATTTCGTGGAGTCTTTTTTGTGATTGTAAGAACGGAGTTCCAATGCGTGCAACGCTATATATTGCAGAACCAAAATAAAAGATCATGAGAGCCATATCTTTGTGGACATAGCCAAAGAGGGGGTGAACCATGGTAACACTTGTGTTATGTGTTATGATTTTCTTTTGGTTTACCTTCTGCAAGTAGTTAGACTAAGAATGGATAATTCTATGAGATCTACCATATGTTAGATCTGTTGGAATGCATGCATAGATTTAGAAGATGAATGAATATTAAGAATAAAATAAATAACAACCAAGTTAAGGCCTAAGAAGATGAATTGCAATCACAGATCCCCACTCTTTCCTAAACTGCAATCATATGAGCATTGCAGTCACCCCCAGAACTATCTTGAGTGAGACTGTGCAACACATTCTATGTGTTGTGTTCCGTTCTGGTTTACCAGGAGGGCCAACACTTTTAGAGGGATTTGTTGGAATCTTGTTTAGATTTGAACCTGGTTCATCCCAAAAGTAGAAAGAGGATAAGAATAAACCAACACTGAGCATGCGCCTCTCTTCTCCTTTCTCCTGCAACTCCAACTGCCTTCAAAATATGTGCACTAGATGAGTGAGTTAGTGAATCAATAAGTGAGGCACCATCCTCACTTATAAATACTAGTTGAGGAGGCACTAGGCTTATGTCTCTTCACTTAGTAGGGCTGACTTCTTCCAAGAGTGGTTAGAACCACTTTATAATCCCTAGGGGTCGACTTTACAAATACCACCATATAAATATGGTTTGACCAATCCAAAAAAAGGGATTTGGTCTTATACAAGACTTTACATGATCAATTCAAAAAATTGGATTTGATCTATAAGATAATAATTAGAATATTCTTCAAAGTTAAAATATTTCAACATAGATGGCTATCGAGCTATGTTAAATACTGGGCCACTAGGAGGAGAAGGGGTTTCCATGATTTTGCATTGTATCTTGTTCCATAGTTGAGAAGAACATCTAAGAGTGGTATTCTATGAGGATAAAACAGGATGAAAGATTTTGTAGCAACCATACAGGCCATAGGTCAAAGGCCACTCCACGAAGAGTGCCTCTTTCATTGTACTTGCATCATTTCTATTCTAGAGAAAAGAGAGGAGAGCAAACTCACCTTCTAGCTAGGTTTTCTCTCATATTGGGTTTACCATATCATACCTTGTGTTTATTTTTAGATGGTGTGATTGTATTTTACTATTCTCTATTTTCTGTATTTTATCTATTTCATGCATAAATAGAAAATTAGTAACTAAATATTCTATATATCTAAAGGAAAAATAACCTTAGTAGTAAAGATTTATGTATTTTATTAGATCTGTTGTGATGAAATTTTCTAGTGAAATATCAATGGTAGTTTACAGATCACTCAACCAATGTCATTTTTCCATTTGGAGGTTCAACCTCCACAATTTCTCTGGTCTAAGTCCTTTGGGAAGTCATCAATGACTCGATGGCTACCACTTAGGAGGGTGTACCTTTTATTGAATCTAGAGTTGTCTTTTTGCTTTGGGATCCAACCGTCTTGTTGAGAAAACCCCAACTAGAGCAAGGAGACCATATGCAAGATCTTGGACTTGAACTTGAAACCTCCCGAAGCTTGGAACGATTGAAGGAGAGTGGCTTTTAAAATTGAGCTATAATTATAAACCCTTATCCACAAATGTTTTTATGACAACACAAATGGCAACTTTTCTTTAACTTTAAATAGTGTTTAGCATGGTTCATCCTCGACATGACTTATTTACTATACCCAACAATAATTTCATCATCATCATCATCATCCCACTAGTGTACTTCACTTACAATAACAAAATGAGTCTTATCTCAATGATTACTTAACTTGAAATTTCATTTTGGATGCTAATCCCCTCAATTATGTCATTCTTTTTCTGTTTCTATCATATTTTCTAAATTTGGTATCAAACCAAATAAGATATAGTGACATGATTCATCCTTCTACATAACAAAGCGAAGAAGCTTCTTGTATGCAATTTCATGAGTAGAATCAATGATCTTGCAATTTTCCTCCTAATTGTATTTTAAAGTCAGCATAACTCCATGAGCTACACCACCTTTAGTGAATTCAAATCTCGTACCAGTACATGACCTCGAGAAATTTTAATTCCTCTCATCAATCCACAACTTTAAAAAATAATTGGGAATTGTGTACTTCCGTCTAGTCATGGTTGTCAACTTTTCCTTATTGAATTATATCTTGGAGGTCCATCACCAAAGGCTATGCCTAGATAAACATGTAGAAAACAATTCTCAATTTGAATTGTTTGAATCCTCACCAACATGGGATATGATAAAAACCATCTTAAAGTGTGCTTCTATCTATGTGATCCCATAAATATTGAAGTCTTAGGAGTACAAAATTAGATCTATATTCATACTCTCCCATTAGGACCATTAGGACCATAGTAAAAATTTTTAGCATTTTCGTAAGACTCTAACGTGTCATGTTTTTTTGTCACCATTGCCAAAGTATCATCTTCTTCAATATCACCATTGTGTCATCTGTTTTTTTTGTCACCATTGCTCATTGCGAAAGTGTCATCTTCTTCAACATCAGCATTGTTTAGTCTTTTAAGAAGATGCTTCTATTTAAAGTACTTAGCAATCACTTCTTGGTTTATTACCAAAACCAACGTTACATCACCCTACATCGACTTGCTTTGAAAATCCATGTAAACACATTGACAATTAGGTTCATGAGGGCTAGTTGTGAAGCTCATATGGGCATAGATTTATTGGCAGGTCAATGCATTAGACAAAAGTGTCAAGTTCATAGATTTATTGAGTTAAGTGTGATTAAAAAAGACCGTTGTTCAACACATTTTCCAGTGGTCTAGATTTGTCGAAGTCAGGTTAGAGAGGGTGGCTGGGTCTTGTAGATTTCTGGAAATGGGTCCTTTTCAGCGTTCATTAGAGTTAGCATTCTTGGTTATTGACGGTGATGAACATGAAAGCGAGATTTTTAGTTAGTTTAGAGAAGATTTAAGTTGAACGGCTTGGACCACGTTGATGCCAGAGCAACGGGATTCTTTATGTGGTAGCTAATTCATCTCTCATCGAATCAATTCTTCAATGGCGGAAGATGGGCTGAGCTTTCTGAATATGGGAATTGGAAATCTGTACCGGGCGTGCCTCCACCGTATTTGAACAATAACAATTTTTATTTTTTTTAAATTACATCTTAAAGAAATTTGATTCATCTTGATATTTGATTTTTATTTTTTTTAAATTACATCTCAAAGAAATTTGATTCGACTGGGATTTTTTTTTTTTTTAAATTACACCTTAAAAAAATTTGATTCATCTTGATATTTGATTCGACTGAATCTACATTGATTTATATGGATTTCATAAAGCTCCAAATCATAAACTTCAATTTAACCTAATTTAATCACTATACATACAATCTCATAAATTTCCAAATCATAAACTTCAAATTAACTTAATTTAATTAACTATGAATGCAATCATGTAAATTCTTTTAGTATTTTGATAGATTACTTGCTTTTTAGTAAAGAACTTAAAATTGGCTACAATTTCTTATTTTCCATGATAAGTATACTTAACATATAATTTTAAGCAATCATTTGAAAAATACAATTTGATATAATTTTAAGCAATCATGTGAAAAATACAATTTTAAGTAATCATATAGAGAAAAAATCTTCTCTTATATAAATGTCCACACAAAATGTTATTATCTCAAAAACTTCATAAAACTTTATTTAATTTTATTCTATTTAAATTATATATATGAAATAAAACTAATTAATTCATTTTTAATATTATAAAAAATTCAATTAAAATATTTAATAAAATTTATATTTAATTAACAATAATATTTTTTTTAATTTCTTTTATAAAAATATATATATATATAACTTATTATTTTTAATTTTCAATAAAAATACCATTAATTTTACCACTTTTCATTATAAAAACTAGATGAAAATGAAAATTAACATTTCAAATTTTATTACTCATTGGTTTTTTTCTTTTCAAATGGCCTTCCCATTTTGCATTTCACTGAAGATAATATTTAAGTCAATAAGGGTATACTTATTGGAAAAGGCATTTCATCGTTGATAGCAATAGCCATAAGAACCTCATCTCAAAGTAGGTCGTCAAGTGGTTGGATCTACTGACAATGCCACACACAGAGTCGTACACCATCAGATGGATTTTCCAAGGGAGCGATCTTTGTGCTAGCCAACAGTGTTGTCTGGCCTATGGAATCAAGCCCTTCAAAGATAAGGTATCATGTGATGTCGTCCCCCTTGAATTTTTTGATGTTCTTTTGGGCCAACCTTATTTATCGAAATGTCATGTTGTATATGAGACAAGGCCTCATAGTTTTATTATTACTTTGGACAGGAAATTATACAGGATACCTAAGGTAGTCCCATCTGCATCAATTTCCTTTATCTATACCAAGTAATGCAAGAAGTTCATCTCTCATACTGGGATGCTTTTCTTCTTCATGATTCGTGCTCAAAGTGAGTGGAAGTTTGTAGCCACATCCATGGCATCCTCGACGAGTCTCTCCATATAGCAAAAGCAAGTGGATAAGGTCGTGGAAGAATACAAAGACATCTTCTCCTCACCCACTAGGGTACCTCTGCACTATAAGGTCAAGCATTCAATTGATTTGACCCTTGACACACCTCTACCCAATGGGCCCATATATCATCGTTCTCTATAAGAAAATGAGGAAATCAAGCGGTAGATCAAAGAGCTACTCGAAAAGGGGCACATCCACCAAAAATCATCACCTTGTGGAAGACCAATCATGTCGATGTAAAACAAAGATGGGACCTGGTGAACCTGCATTGATTATCGAGCCCTAAATAAAATCACAATCTGGAAGTGGTACCCAATTCCCTGAATTTATGATCTCCTTGACCATCTCAAGAGGGCCACATACTTCACTAATATTGATCTGAAGTGTGGCTACTACCAGGTCCCAATAGAGCAGACCAATGTATGGAAGAATACCTTCAAGGCCATAGAAGGTATTTTTGAATGGTTGGTCATGCTTTTTGGCTTGAAAAGTGTCCCAACAACTTTCATGAGGATGATCAATGATAGATTGTGGTATTTCACCAAATATTTTATGGTGGTGTAATTGGATGACATCCTCCTCTTCAACAAGAATTAGGTGGAACACTTGCAGCATATTCAACAGGTTTTGCACACTCTGCAGCAACACAAGCTATATGCAAATTTGGAAAAATGTTCCTATAGCATGAACAAGGTCCAATACCTAGGATAGATTTTTGATGAGCATGAGGTGCATGTCGATCCAGCCAAGATCTAGGTCATCCACGGCTAGCCAAACCCGACCACACTCACTAAGATTTAGATATCCTTAGCCCTTGCCAGTTTGTATCACATGCTCATGTTGGGGTTCTCGCACATTGCATGGGCCCTTATACAAGTGACGAGGGGTGGTGGAAAGGAAAAATTTGTGTGGGGCCAGTCACAAGAGAAAACATTCGATGATTTGAAGAAACGCTTGAAGTAGCACTTGATCTCAGCCTCGATTCTCTCATTACCTGACCTGCAACAACCTTTTGAAACTGAGATAGATTCTTTAGACTATGTTGTGGGATTTTTTCTCACTCAACATGGACATCCCATGGCCTATCATAGTGATATGCTATCAAACACTTTTCGTAAGTACCCCAATTATGAAAAATAAATGTACTCCAATATAAAATCTTGCCACTAGTGAAAAAATTATATTCTCAGGAAGGAGACAGTCTTCCACACTCATCATAAGCCTCTGCAATTCATGCATACACAAGGAAAATTGAAGAATGATTTCCATCAGAAGTGGTCCACATACTTGCATCAGTTCGATCTCAACATCAAGTACAAGACAGAGAGCACTAACCGTGTTGTTGACTTCCTTAGTCGACCTTCAGTTTCCACACTAACCAGGATGCTACACTCTTGCGGACATGAGACCTATGGATGCCCCCAACTCTACAAGAGAGATCCTGACTTCTCCACTACCTACCATATGTTGGGCACAAACATAACTATCACTGATTTTCATCTGCAGTACATGTTGTTGTTCCATCTGGGCCATGTCTGCATTCCATCAAGCGAGCGAGGGAAGATGATTTGGGAAGCTCACTACAATCGAGTGGAAGGGCACTTAGGCATAGAAAAGTTAGTGGCAGTGTTGCAACACCATTTCTATTGGTCGAAACATCAATAGGATGTCATCAAGTATATGAGGTCCTGCACGGCCCGTGCCATTTCCAAAACGACCATTAAGAAACAAGGCATGTACACCCCTCTTCTTACTCCTGAAAAACCATGGGAATCCATCTTGATGGACTACATTTTAGGCCTTCCTTCAATCAAGTAGGGAAATGACCATGTTTTCGTGGTTGTTGATCGATTTTCCAAAATGGTGATTCTAGTCACTTGCAAGAAGAGTATCACAGCAGAGGCCACCACCAAGATCTTCTTCAAATGAGTTTTGGTACATTTTGAGATACCACAAACCATAATCTTAGATATGGATAGTCAGTTCCTCATCACATTATTTTCGAGCCTCTGGTCATAACTTGACACCAATCTCACCAAATCCACGACCTTCCACCCCCAAATGGATGTCGAAACTGAGGTCGTCAACACGATGATTGTGAATATCTTGTGCATGTAAAATTCTAAGCATCCATGCACATGGGATGAGATTCTTCCCTATGTTCATCACAATCACAATAGTTCCCTACATAGCTCAACCAACCACATCCCCTTTGAGGTGGGGTTGGGATTTCAACCATTGGGTAACATGGATGTCACACTTCCCCTTGCATCCACATAGGAAGAATCAACCCATGCACAACCCGAAGCCGACAAAGCCACCTAGTTCATTGAATGAATCCAGCAAATCTGCCAACATGTTCAGGATATTTTGTAGAATTCCAATTCCAAGTACAAGTACTGTCATGATCGAGCCTAGGTGTCACAAAATTTTTAGGTGGGAGATAAAGTTTGGTTTCACTTGCATAAATAATTCCTTACAGGACCCCATCGGAAGCTTCATCCACTCTATTATGGACCTTACACCATCACCAAGGATGTGGGTGAAAATTATTTTGAGCTCAACATTCCCCCCTTCCTTGGTTTGCACCTAGTGTTTAATGTGGACCTCCTTCACCCATACTTTCCACCCTTATTGGACACCTCAGAGATAGTAGAACACTGAATGCATGGAAAAATAAGCCACTTATCATATCGTGGACACACAGGTCAAGGTAACTTGAAAATATAAGCTTCAAATTTATCGGGTTGTCAAAGTGGGGCAACTCCTGCAGCAAGGCAAGTGGCTCACCAGGGGCCAAATTCAACAAAAAATTCATCATCTAATGGGGGAGCTGAACACAATGGAGATCGTTTCTTCCTAAGGAGGGAGGATTGATTCATATGGATATCAATGGCCACCCACTTCTTCTATCTGTCTCACATACAACTTTCATCTTGGCAATTACAATTTTCATCTTGGTATTTTTTTCTACCTTTTTGGGTCCTAAATTTCCATGGTTGTTTTGAGGCCATAAACAACACTTTTTGGGCCCGCCAAAATCATACTGTAGACAGAGGAAAAGTGTTATGGAATAATCTGTAGTCCTCGGATAGAACTTTCCAACATGTTATTGTGCTCCTAAAATAGAGATCATATGCAAAAGTTACGATCCCAGGAAGTTGATGTACCCACTTTCCCCATCGGGGCCCACATGGCTTTTGGTGCTTCATCTCCTAGGGTTATGTTTTTTGATGTCTAAGGATGTATATTTACCCCTTAATGATAAAAAGGCCTGGAGGAATCATTGTAAAGTGCTTAGACTAATGCACATAGCCGCCACATCTCTTCTCAGAGATTAGCTACCACCATTCAAGCAAGATTGTTTTCATTTTGCATTTTACAGTTTCAACAGTTTTCTTTATTGCATAGAAGTTAAGTTTCACTATATCCTTGTTAATTTTATTTTTTATATCCGTGTTAGTTTCATATATCTGTGTTTCATTTCATTCCTCTCATAAATACGGATCATCGCACCAAGTATTTTAATTTTATTTTTGTTGTAGTTCGAATTAAGGTTTGAAATTTTTCTATTTATTAATATGTTTGGTACTATTTTAATTTTTTCTTTTTTGTAGTTATAATTAGAGTTTGTAATTTTTCTATTTAAATTACTTATAAAAAATCATTTATATGCATTTACATTTGTTTCTAGATACATGAGGTCATCCTTAGGCATGGGAGCCCTGATCTACTGGAAAGTCTCGTGACCCCTCGATATGAGGAAGCTATAGACACCTTATCATCATTGCTTATCATCATTATCAATAGACATAGATACATTTATATCTTATAGAGATATTATTCCAAAAAGATAAATGACAGAAAGTATTATTGCAATACACTTTTCCCAATTGTTGTTTCAAATTGTTGATTGATAAGAGGAATTAAACTTCCTCGAGGTCATGTATTGGTACAAGAATTGAATTCACTGAAGGTGGAGTATCTCATGGAGTTATGTTGAATTTCAAATTTGATTAGGAGGAAAATTTCAAGATAATTGATTCTCGTGAAATTGCATACAACAAGTTTATGAGCTTTGTTTTGTAGAAGGATGAATCTTGTCATTATATCCTAATTGGTTCCATGTAGAAGATAGAAAATATGATAGAAACGAAAAATGAATGACATAATTGGGGGATTGACATCCAAAATGCAATTTCAACCCCAATAACCATTGAGATAAGGGTCATTTTCTTATTGTTTTTGAAGTGAACTAGTGGGATGATGATGATGATGATGATGTTATTGTTTTGTAGATTAAAGAAGTTATGTCAAGGATGAACCATGCCAAGCACTCTTGAAATTTAAAGAAAAATTGGGATTCATGTTTTCATAGAAACATTTGTGGAGAAGGATTTATGCCTATAGGTCTATTTACAAATCCACTCTCCTTCAAGTCTTCTAGGCTTCGGAAGGTCTCAAGTTCAAGTCCAAGTCCTTACATATGGTCTCCTTGCTCTAGTTGGGGTTTTCTCAGCAAGCTGGTTGGATCCCAGTGTAGCAAGACAACCTTGGATTTAATAAAAGGTACACCCCCCTAAGTGGTATCCATCAATTTATTGATGACTGGATGGTTTGAAGCTAATGATGGTTTCTCATGATGCATTAGTGGTAATGAAAACATGGAAAAACAACAATATGTTAACTAGCATGGATAATTCAAGGTACTTTTACAATGATTTTTATTATGGTGTAAGAATATGAAACATTAAAATTTAAATTATATTTTTGATTATATAACTTTTATTCATAGAAATTGTGAATAACTATGTCAAATTTGTTTTTTTCTAACAATGGTATGTTATTTTTCCAACAAAATATAAGGTATATGTTTTTGTTCGTGTAGGTGTTGAATACCTCA
>SNQJ01S0079252.1:30578-49547 GCA_010110895.2 Picea sitchensis | reverse complement strand
CTCTATATGTATATCTTTCGGATTTCGAGATGTAGCTCTGCTGTGTATTATTCGCGGCTACTCTTTATAGTTATTTGACATGGATCTATAGTGTATTTGATTGGTAGCTATGGTTCTATTTTATCTCGAGCATGGGTATGCCCGCCTCAGTGAGACATGTGTTATTTTGTAGACGACACCTCATGATTCCTGATTCTTGGGCTCACTCATTCAGCATATCAGTACAGATTGGTAAATGATTGGTAATGTATTTCGGCCATCAGATGCTCTTCTGACCTCACACATTAGGGGGCATCTGTTATAACCCCAAATTTCACCACACATGCTTACCTAGCATCAGGCCAACTCATATCCCTTCATTGCCAAAACATCTGCTGAAAAACCTCTTTGAAAATCCTCTTGGGTCAAAGTACACGCGCCCTAACCCACTACTGCATGCGTGTGAACGCTGGCAGGCCTACTACAGCCCGCGTTTACCTAACAAAACACAAAAATAGGAAAGTTTCCGACGGGACAAAAAGCTATGGGTCAGTTAACTAAAACTCTCGGCCATGCATGGCCGAGAGTTCGTCCAAAACCCTAGCTCCTTCTAGCCTATAAAAGAAGGGGTAGGGGTACCATTTGGAGGAGGAAAAATTATAGCGAAGAAACTCTGCCCATTTGCTGAATCCATTGTCCCAACCCTTTAGCCTTTCCTCAAGCCTAAGGAGAATTAACGCAAAGAAGTTGGAGGACAAAAGAAGAGGAGGAGCCTAGGATCAGGATCAAGGAGCGGTGGCCGGTCTCGACTTTGATTGTAAGTTGATTCATTTTGAAAATAATAAAATAATACTTTTCCCGTCCCAATGCATGAGTTATCTATGATTTGTGTAATTTATACTTAATTTCTAACCCTCAAGTAGAAAAGTAGCATGCATGCGTAGTGTTTTGTCTTGATTGCAGGTTAACTTTGGAAGGAGCAGGGCAAGTAAGCGGGCAAAGCGCAACGGAGGATCTACACCAAACATCAGTAAAAAGGTTAGTAGTTCCTTTCCATGCATGTATCGTAAAAGAGGGGTTTAAGTTTTGGGTGGTAGGTTAGAAAGTCATTTCTTTACGGTCAAAATCTGCATGCAAGTCTGATCCTAGTTTGCTAGTTCGTAGGGTATTTTTCCCAACAACAGTTTGCACCAAGTGCCTTGAATAAACATCCTCATGCTCAATGCCGAGGATATCAACGAACTGATCAAAAAAGGTTATATGCTCTGTGGCGGTTAATTCCCCTTCTCCCGTAAACTTTGGTAAGTTCTTCATATAATTTTCTGGTGAATCATGAAGGACGAGGGGAAGGACCAAGGGAGTGTATTTGGCCGCCATTTTGGAAAAAATCCTAGGGGGCGGAGGTGGTCCTTGACCGCCGCCTCCTCCAACACCACCTCCTCCTCCACCTCCTCCAACAACAGCCATTGGAAGCCGAGGGGATGAACTTCGAGAGTTAAAAAGAGGGTTTTCGTAAACTTCTAGGGACTGAAGCGGTGACCTTTCAACTTCCTCGGGATGTGGTGAAGGGAAATTTGGAAAATGATCGTTATGAGATGCAAAGTCTAGAAGAAGAGGGAAAGGAAAACATGGAATTACTTATTCAGACTTACAATATGTATAGATAGGTGAACCAATAGGGGACAAATTGGGGTATAAAATATGCTCTTCGGGATTTCGGAGAATCAAAACCTTTGCTTCGGGTTAGGATGGGGTAGACAGAAAAGTAACGATAGCGGGTATAGAAGAGGATATTTTATTCGGACTGTTTGGATAATCAGAAGTGTCAATCTCAATCTTTATTTCAGGTGCGATTACCTCTGGGTTCTTATAGCTAACATCAGGCTTGCTAGTTGAGGCTTGCACAAAGGGGGTTTGTCTAAAACTCTCTTCGGGAGTTAATTCTTCCACCGGAACCTTATTATTGACTTGAGTTATTTTGGGTTGGTACTTCGTACCTGCGGATGCGGTAGTGGACTTGAGGTATCCCTTGGGTTTTAACAACCTTTCAGGATCAGATACAGGCGTAATATGCTGATCATATGGGTTCTTCCTGGTATTCTTTCGACCGAATGCCAGTTTATCTGTAGTAGAGTTGCTTAGTTAAAGATAAAAATAGCCTTGATTCAGTATTCACTATTAAAGAGAGAATCTTACCATTGCCATTTTCCCAGGGAAAAATAACTTCGTTTCTCCGTTCCCCGACAACGACGCCTAAAAGATGTTGGTCCTGAGATTAAACTTAAGGATAAAAGGATAATGTCAGGCATCAGGAAATTTTATGAGAGTGTATTTTTAAAGTTCTTTTTCTACCTTAGTTATATGATAAAAAATTCCTTAGATGGAATTAACAATTTGACAGCATAGAGGTCGTATTTCGTGTCTGAGTCAAAATTGTAATATTGAATGGAGTGAGAGAAAGATACAAAATTGTTAAACAGATCAAGGCATCAATTACTGAAGAGTCCCGCCTTGTTGTAGTGGAAGAAAGAGAGAGTGTAACCTTGAATAAAGTATAAAATGCAGGAATCTATACAACAAGCAGGTCTTGATTTACTCACAGTAAATGCAGAGGAAAAGATGCTTACCTGATAAATTACTGATACCATAATATTACAGTAGTTGTTGTACTAAATTGAAATCAAAAATTTATCAAGGAATACATAAAGAAATGTTGTGAAATGGAAAACAAAGAACACATAACCCAGATTTGAACAAAACTTGGAATCTCTGTCTGCACTTGTATTAATTCTCTGCAAGGAGAGTTTTCTCTATTACAATTGGCAAGAAGCAACCCTAAACAAGTCTTTAATCTATTTATTTATACAGAATGGTCTCAACCCAAATGGTTGGAATTCTCATAATAGTAAATACTACAATATGTAAAACTGAAAGGTTCCATAAGCAACCCCCTCTGTCTCTTCGTATGCTGACAGAGACGTTTCTTCTCCTCCTTTAGCTTGGAAACAATTGACATCTGATCATGATCTGTGTGAGTAGTATGTACATGTTGTCTTACTTGTTTCCAGATGTGCTTTCTTTCCCATATTCGACACACTTGATGCATCTACCCACTAACTGTACCACCAACCCAAAAGGGTCTGTTGCTTCATTCGCTTCAAAAATGTATAGCTTATTTTCCACCTGAGACAACCTCTCCCGTATCTTCTTTGCTTCCAAAGATGTGGCCTGTAGATGCAAACTGGGATCCACTATCCATTTGTTTATTTGGATAAGATCGATTTAGTTCATTTGCTGGATGGTTGTCTGGGCTTCTTCTTTGCTTGTCTTAGAATTTTGTTGATTTTTTGCTATGTCAATCTGCCTCAGGGCCTCGGGGATACTATATCCTTCAACATCAGGTAGCCCTTTGCCTAGTGAAGACAATGGTTCTTCATAAGATTTATTTACCTCTCTGGCCATTATTTTGCTTTCGACCAGATTTGTTTCCCAGGCTTTCAAAATTATGTCACCTCGGGTTTTCTCAAAAAGAGACAATCGAGGAACCTCTGATACATCATCTTTTGGTATTAGTAAGACAACCTCCTAAAACTTAGCCCAAGCTGCAAGGGATTCTATTTCTTTGATGTAAATGTTATATAGGGAAAGGTCTACCACCTGGTAACAATTTTGAATGGCTTCTACTTTCGTAAAAAGATCTTGCTGGGTTGATTCCAGCTTTTCATGTACTACTAGTGCTTGAGCTTGGAAAGCTGCCATCTTCACTGTTGTACCTTCAACCAAGTCTATTTTGGCTTGTAGTTTCTTTATCAATTCTTCCCATTGAATGGCTAATTCTCTATTGGCCTCTCGTTCCGCGGTCATCATATGGTCTTGCAACTTCTTTACCAACATATTTCTCTGTTTCAATTGCTCCGCTAGATTTTCTATTGAACACTGATTGACCATGGAAAAGACACCTAATGTGCCTGCCATTTCCCTAGCTATTTTTGTATCATCTAGGCCCTATCCATCATACAACATTCTTTTCCTTTTGACTGCTGGACCATCTTTTTGATACGTTTCTCTCTTAACTATGGCCCTTCTCTGCTTATTGAAAAAGAAGTCCAAAGGAGGCATTTCTTCAGCTGAAATCGAAGTAAGGTCTTATATAAATATGACTTTGGCATTTGGATTTCCTTGAATTGACTGTAAAGGTGTTAATGACATAATGAGGCTACCTATCTCCGTGGACGATTGTTACCCTGCTGTGTTTGTAGCTGGTTTATCTGGTGTGGATGATGATGTATTTTATCCTTTTTTCAACGAAGCTTCAAGATAAGCTTTCGTTTGAGTACTCGACGAGTTTGATAATGCAGTCTCCACTTTCTGTATTGAGACTTCGACATCCTTCGTATTTCCATCAATACTTTGTTTGTCAGAACTTCTTGCCTCCAAACCCTGAGCTGTAGCTTCCTATGTAGATGAAGGTGTTATTGGTTCTCCCTGTAATACCTTTGGCAAACTATTTTTTCCGTGCTTTTGAAAACTGTAAAAACTGGCTAGTTGATCTGGAGATAGAGTTCAGACTTTGCTCAACACTTCCTCATATGGCTTGGCTCCCCTGAATATTTCATCTAGTGGGGAAATTGCATGCACATACTTCTTTAAATTGTATTGAGCTAGGTGAGTTTCCACTATCTTCTGGGGATCATGCCTCTTAAGCTCAATATCAACTAACTTGGTGTCTTCTAGAGACGAAACCTCTACTTTTGAATGGCCGGAATCTTGCAATGAAAACATACCAACCTGAAGAGGGAAGGTTGGCCAGACCTTTTTCTGGGCCGCTTTCAATTATTTACTGATGCCTCATGTTATGGTCTGATAAGCAACCTCTCGGCATACCAGTCGATCTAGCAAAAACTTTGGAAGAGCATGGGGGGGAATCGAGCACCCAAAAACCCAAATTTTTTCCTCAATATACCAGTCCACTATTTTTCCCAGGTTGGCCATGATTTTATCTGAAATCTTGGGGGTTGGGAAACTGTATAGGGTGAAATGAATCAGAATTACTACATAATGGGAGATTTCATAGAATAAATCTCTGGCTTTGTCCTCCCACATCTTGGAGTGATAGAAATGGATAGGCTCGGTGCTATTCGGGGTCCATCTCTAGCTCATTAGAGGGAAAGGAGTCATAAAACAAATGGCATCCATGATGTATGCCGACATGTAGAAAGGAGTGGGTTGCCCTTTGGATTTTTCCAATTGGTATCCTGTGATTTCCTTGGCCAGGTTGTCTGATAACATCTTGGCCCAGTTGAAAGAGTAGCCTTTGGCTACTTCATGCATAATTGGTGTCCATGCCAATAGGAAATGAGAGGAGTCATTTTTCCCAAATATTCTACATAGCATCATAGCCACATAGATCATATGGGCATCTAATGATGCTGTGGCATATAGGCCTTGGGTGTCGACTCTAAATTTGTTAGGGTGCCCCCACCAATCCTTGATTAAATCAGGGTAGTTTTTCCCATACTGTGTGCACCCTTGTTGTTCAAACTCCATTAGGAATGCAACATTGTAACTGTTTTTAAAAAACAGGGAATAATTTATACATTACTTGTATATGCTCCGGTCGAAAAGACTCGACAACAACTTTCTGTGAATTGCAAAAGCTCCTAGTTGCAATGTCAATGTTCTCAAGGGCCCAACCTATCATGTTGTTATACGGCATGAGCCTCGGCCACATGACCGTTTTGTGTATCTCTGACTGAGCTATGTCCCTGAGCTTGGTCGCATGAGTTTCGGTTACTTCTTCACCTGAATCCTCTGGGCAATTTATGAGCTCGTATTGTAGAACATCAAACACCTGGGTCTAGGATTTCACGATATCTATGGTTCTCGGTCATGTCTCTGACAAAACATTTGTATTCGGGTTTACACTTTCACCAGTTGCTTTGGCCATCTTTCGTGGTGCCATGCTATTGATGAAAACATAATTGGAGTACCTGTTATAGGGGAATAAGTGAGCTTTCTCAGTTGGCTAAAACTTGCTATTCTGCGAGAATGAAGATGGAATTCAAAATCTGATATTCTTATTACCTTAAGCGCATTGATTTTAGAATACCTTTAGTGACGACAAATTCATTTACTTTAATGAGAAAATCTAAGCAGTGATCTGCAATCTATATTAGAATCATTACCGTAGATTTGTGATTAATGCCATAATATCGGCGGTTCGCGATCGAGAACTTTGGATGAAACGGGTTAGAAAATCTCCGAAACGTGAATTCACGAATGATTAATTTCGAGATAATCTTTTTAACACATTAATTAATCATGGTTAACTTTAAATGTTTGCGGGTGTTCGGACTTCAAAATTTTTAACAATAGCTCGAGATAGAATTCCCGAAGCCTGAAACTGCAAAAAATAATCACAAGATAATCGTTTTTAGCTTTAATTAACCCCGTTTAAGTTTGAAATGTTTCAGGGGTTCGGACTTCGGAAAGTTCAAGACGTGATGGGTGATAAACATCCAAATTTTTGAATTGCGAAGTTATTAACTGTCCTTTAACCAAGATTAACTTAGCTGATTAAGCTCTAATATTTTGGCATTTACTGCTTTGTGGATTGTCAAGTTAACTTTTATTAAATTTCCAAAAGGCCATTGCCTGAAGTGATGTGTCAAATATGACGTTATTTTTGGTGATATATCAAGACTCAAGAAGGTACATGTGTACTATGACTAGGATCCTCCGGACACTTTTTGGGTATCGAGACTTCTAAAGTTATGACTTGTTGAAACACCTGAGGCGCGAAGCTCTGAAGCAACCTCTAGTGATCAGAATCTGGACCAGGGGTCTAAAATTTGCTCAATTTTCAAAGTGCTCGGATTGCAACGAAAATGGTGCCATTGCGTCCGTCTCGTTCTCCTGATTCCGGAGGTATATTTACTTTCGCAAACGGAGTCCATATGGAGAAGTTATCACGATCTGTTTGAATCGCCAAACAGGAAAAAAAAAAGGGATTCTGACTGGGCAGGCCGTACAGCTGACGTGGCTTGATAGTACGGTTCACACATGGCAGGTGACGTGGCGTTCAGTGATTGGTTACAACTGGACGAGTAGCATGGTGACACGTGTCATATTATAAGCGAATGAAAAGGTGCCACGTGGCCCAATGAAGGGCTGCCACGTGGCACCCCGAATTTGGCTATTTGGTCGTTTAAAATATATATGGAGGCCGCGGGGTTCGACCCCCGGACCTCCTCTCTTTGCAACGACTTCACAAATTTCACTAGCCAACATTCCGCCTTTTGTTTTTTGTTAACAATACGAGAAATATTTGATTTGAATTAGCATTGTTTATCATACGGCGGGGGTATGGGCTTGGGCTTAGCCCCAGCCCCCGGTCACACGCATTTCACATGACCAATATGCTTTTGATGGCGCACGGGGTATTAAAATAATGACCATCGTTCAAAGGTTTGTGCGCGGGATTGTTAAACGGGTTGGTTGTTGACCCGTGGTCCTATTATACGACCATATGACCATTTTAAACGAGGTTTTATGCACCACATGTGACCACTACACGTTTTTTTGCGCGTGCGGGGTTGTATAAAATATAGCCCACGGTTGTATACGATTTTCATATGCCCATTTGCATATCGCAGCGCGGGGTTTTATAAACCTATGTTTATACCATTTTAAAAATGCGTGGATTAAAACAATTTTCAAACCCGCGGTTAAGTTATACGTTAACATGTAACCGCTATCCATGTTGATTGTGCGCGGGGTTTTTTGGTGTCAAACGGTTATATGTGTGGGCGCATTTTTTTATGTGGAGTCTAGCCCATGGTTTTGGGCACCACATCATATGATCCATATGTTAAAAGTGCGCGCGGTTTTTAAAGTTTTGGTTAAAACGGTGCACACTCACGTGCCTGGACACATGTCCATTCTTGGTTCAACCATGTAACGGAGCCCCTTTTATGCGCGGGAACTTGGCCACATGGCCTCATGCGCCCATTACCTCCGTGATTCAGGGACTTAGTTCCCCTAACTGTTCGACAAATTAGCGCGATTTGTGGAACGCGCGTTTGTGCTGAGTTTTGTGACCGAAAACGCTCAGAGGCTAGGTTGACTTCCCAGAGGTGCAGAATGACGAACCAGTAACAAAGCTTGAAGGAGAAAAATGGCAGAATGCATAACTTCTTCAATTTTTGACCAAATCAGGTGCTGTAAAAGCCCAGCTAGGGGTTTTTGAACGTTCTGAGTCCATTGGAACCATTTTTACAGGCATTTGAAGATCCCATTTGCAGGTTTTTCACATTTGAAGTTGAGGAAGCTTCAGGAGCCTTAAAGCCCTCATTGTTTGAAGCATTGTTCAGATGAGCACATATCCATTTTCTGAGACTGAATAGTCATTTCTGACTGTTTATTATGCTCTGAACACATTGGGATAGGTTTCAGATCCATTGGAGGACTTATGCAGGTATTTTTACTCCATTGAAGCTCAGGGAAGCTTGGAGGTCACATGTAGAAGAGGTCATTGTTGGATGAGCCATTGTCCATTTGCTGAGTTTTAACAGTCATTTTTGGGGTTTTTATGTATTCTGAACCCAATGGTACAGTCTGTAAATCCATTGGAGTTGAGCAGCAGCTTGTAAAGAGCATTTGACAAATTAATCCCAAAGAGCCAAGTCCATTGAAGGAGGCTCAAGGAGATGTAGCCCAGAGAGGGGTGAACTCCTTTATCATCTTGGTATTGTTGTGAGTTTGTTGTGTTATTTGATGCACTTTACATTGCTGTGTATTGGTTTATAACACATATTTAATCTTTTAAAATAACTTTCCTCACACATAAACATTGACAAGAACAAGCAAGAACTTAACACATAAACCAGTCTTGCATATTTTAACACATGAAGCAAGGTCCTGTTAAGGTTTATTTTAATGAGGTAGAGGGTGCTTGCATAGCATAACAAGTCAGCCTTCTATTTTCAGATCATCTAGTGATATAACTCTTTAACCATTTGGCGGCTCCACAAATCTGAAGAGATTTAGGATCGTTCGATCAGATGGAAGACTTCACCGACGACGTATATCACGTGCACCTTATTCTTTTTTTACCGAAAATGAAAATTCTTTAAAGTCAAAAAGTTTAGAAATATATATGTTCCAATAGATACTATGGAAATTTGGTTTATAAATAAAGAATTGACCACAAGAATTTCAACTTGAAATGGGTGTAGCTTCCATGATTCTTCTCTGGTTCCCTATTATAACCCTAATTATGGAATGCTGCAACCACTTTGATTCTATTCGCATTGGCCTTGCTGCAATCTGAGTGCTTCGTCAAAAGATATATGTGCTACAATAACTGTGGCCATCACTAGAAAAAACCTAGAATAATTTGTTGTAAATCAATCATGATATCTTCACTTTCGAGACTCTGATTTGAGATTTTTTTTTTAAATCACATATTTTTTTAAAAGGAACCCAAATATGCAATTTGTTTCTTCAAATTTTGCACAACAAGCTTCAAAAATGGATTTGATTATCATGACCCTACTTTTTCTTTTGAAAATCTACAAAAAAAAGAAAGAAGAATTCTTCCCCTTTTGCCCAAAAAAGAGCGCTGATATCAATTGTTATGATCCTTAACCCTTAAAATTGAATCACAAACAATATATCCGAATTTTCAATACTTCATTAAATTTCAAAATCCTTGAGGTTGGGCAATGCCATAGAATGATTCTTTTATGGAAGAATTAACTCATATTCACTTTCCTCTTCAAGTGGTAAACCTCCCAACGAACTGAACTCCAATAAAATATTTTCCAATACATCCTTCATACAAAGGGCTTCATCCTTACTTATAGCTAGCTAAAAAACCCTAATCATAACCAAATTACAACCACCTAATGGGTCTTTTTAATAACGAAAAAACATAATAGAGCTAGTCCATCTTACATTAAATGCCCACCATACATACACTAACTCTAATGGTCTCTTCAACTCCCATTACACCTTAGGGAGGAATCCACCACTCCATCCCCCTTCCAAAAATGTTTCCCCTCAGTAGTGAGGATGTTTAACCATAAACTAGGGTCCAATGTATGGGTGCGGAGTGCAACAATAAAGTAGTAAAAAAACCGAAGGTACCATGTATAATTGTTGGCCTCAACATTGAATTAGTCCAAAAAGCTTGTCCATAAGCTTGGGTCTCATGTCTTGGTGCTCATGTTGACTCCTAATTGATGAAACCTAAGCTTGATGAATAGCTGGGTATTGTGCTTCAAATGCCCACCACGATCATGTTGATTCAAACAAATAGAACCATCCATGTTCAAAAGATCATCTGCATAGCTATAAAAGGTTAATTGTGAATTTGGAAGGAACATTATCACTGGAGAATATCCAAGTTGAAAACTGGTAGTCATAAACTACTGCTGACTTCCCTTAGTGATGTTCTCTTCATCTGGTGGAGTAGTTCCATCAAACAGAAGTTAGAAAGTCATCTTCCAAGAAATGATAATTGTTCATATACCTATCATCACAAGCCTCCTCTAAATCACACCAAGCATGTATGTCTCTTGTATACTTTTATGAAAGTATATGTAACGTCCCACTTTTAACATTAGACAACTAGAACTATATGATGGTTTATCCTAGTATCTCATTTTCTTTGTATATGTGGAACTCAACTATACTAATAAACACATTTGTTATGTGGACATATAGGCCTATTTATGTGTTGATAGTATACGAATTTTTACTGTTATATGTCCATGATAATGATAATGATAATTATGTGATCTATTTAAACATGCAAATTAAAATGTGGAATTTGGCAGTAAATATCGTTCAAAATTATGTTTTGAATGTATAATAGATACAAGGAATGGTGTAAATAAACATATGTTTCTTAATTGAATGCCAATACATAATATGGATTATCATATGAAATTTGTTATATACCTGAATGGATATGAGTTATTGAGGAGCTAACTTGCATGTTGATGAACTATGTAATAGCAAAATCATTGTAGTGTTGAGGTAATTTGGATGTTGTATACGTTAGAAAGATAATATATACTATAAATTTTACATATGATTTAGTTTATGAATTAAAATATTGCTATGATACGTGGTAAGTGTGGTTTTGATGGGACACACAACTTGCCCAAAGTGGTTGTTCGATAACATGACTCAAAGAACAATAGTTGCATAATATGGCTTGATGTAGAGTGTTGGCCCTAGTTCTATAAAAAAGGGTGGAGGTATTACCCAACACGTATCCTTTGAAACCTATAGTTGTGGGATGGTTGTGTTAAGCCACACTCCCATAAATGTGTGATTACAACTACTAGTTGCTTTCTAGGGATGTTTAGTCGATATAGTTGATGCTTCCATTTACATATTATATATGGAGTTAGGTCAGTATAGTTGATGCTCCAACATATTGCAATAGAATAAATGTTAGGATGTGGAAGATGGAAGTAGGTTAGGGAGAAATGATGATTCAAAGTTAGTTGAGAATGTTGCTTGGAGATTAGACGTGTCACTCTTATTTTCTTATTTGGTTCTTACCATGTTGAGAACACTTTTTTTGATTCACTTTCGATAATTTAAGTGTGATAATCAATGGTATTTTTTGTCATTTTTTTAGTTAATATTATTGAATGATGAATTTACTTGATTTATTGTCATGCATTCTTTGTTGTGAGCATACAACAACTATGCATTAGAGGTTATGATTGTTTATCACTAGTACATGTGTAAGATATTTGTACACTAGCTATGCATACATATACTACACAGGTACACTAGTACAATTACTTGATGTATTAATTACTAAACTAGGTTATTAACTAATTAATTAATAGTTTACTGATTATAAAAATTATATAGCATACACAAATATATAGTAGCATTAAATACTTTCAATGACTTTGATTATTGGTTGGTATGATGAATTAAATAGGTATGGTGGGTTGACATAAATTTTAAGGAAAAATGTCAAGTCTCATTTATAAGCTAACATGAGAAGAAATACTTTGCATTCTATTTTATTGTTATTTTATGTAATTTATTTAATTTTTAAAATTTAATTAACATTTTCCCAAAAATCTAGAAGGGGAGGTTGATGGCTATTAATGATGGTGGCTGAAAATACTTGAGGAAATGTGTATACTTGATAAATAGAGAGGAGAAAATAGTGTTGAGGGGAGGGAGAAGTTGGAGCTTGTTGAGAGATTGGAAAATTCTTGGAACAAATATTTTCTTGTGAAAATCTTCTTAGAGCTTATTGTACATTACTATTATTGGAGTCTCAAAAATGAACGACCAACAAACCAAAATGTTTTTTGGAGATAGGAAACCAACTAGACTCCTAATTGGCTGAGAGGATAATTTAATTCCACTTTAGGCAAGTGGCAAGGATCAAATACATTTCTATTGGTTGGAGTATTCTAAAAAAAACAAATTCAAATAGTGCAAGATATATTTTTCTTGTTAAATTTAAATGGGTTTCTACTCAAAATTGAACATACTATGATTCTAATCTTAATAGTTTTTTATTTATTTTTTATTTTTTATTTTTATTTTTTATTTTTCAGAACATTAATAATTGACAGTTTCAAATAAAGTTGATATTATGATAGAAGTTAGTATACTTTAAAGAGAAACACCATTATACCATGAAATAGAGTTGTTACAACTAAATTAAAGAACTTAGGTTGCATCTTATTAATAGATATTGTAAATTTGATGAAGTGACTATCAACATTAGCACCATTCTCATGGTTATAAACTTTGAGTTGTGAACTACATTTTATATTAGAGCTAATGTTAGGTCTTATACCATGATCAATAAAATGGATATGATGGGTTGCCATAAATTTTGAGGAAAATTGTCAAGTTTTATTTATAAGTTAATAGGAGAAAAAACACACTACATTTTATTTTATTGTTATTTTATGTAATTCATTTAAAATTTTAATTTAATTAACATTTTCCCAAAAATATAGAAGGGGAGGTTGATGGCTATTAATAAAGGTGGTTGAGGAGACTTGGTAATGTGTATGGAAACTTGATAAATAAAGTGGAGGAATTAGTGTCGAGGGGAGGGAGAGGTTGGAACTTGTTGAGAGATTGGAGAATTCTTGGAAGACATTTTTTTTTGTGAAAATTTTCTTAGAGCATATTATGCTAGGCTCCTAGTTGAATGTGATGATAATTTTATTCCATTCGAAGCAAGTGGTAAGGATCAAAGATATTTCTACTAGTTGGATTATTCTACAAGAAGGAAAATTCAAACAGTAAAATAGGTATTGTTCTTGTTAAATTTAAATGGCTTTATGTTCAAAATTGAACACAATATGCTTCTAAACATCTTAGTTAAAATGTTTTCTTTTTTGAATATTAATAATTGATAGTCACCAATAAAATTAATATTATGATAGAATTTAGTATACTTTAAAGTGCAATAACATTACACTATGAAACATAGTTGTTACAACTAAATCAAAGAACTTAGGTTGCAACAAAAATAGAGATTGTAAATTCGATGAAGTGAATATTAATATTAGCATCACTCTCAAGGTTATAAGCCTTGAGTTGGGGGGCTACATTTGGTATCAAAGCTTTAGATTGAATACTAGGGCCTTAAGGGCCATCCTATGATGTACAATGTGAGCATTAGTAACCATAAAATTAAAACCCGGAATACAAATAACAAGAAATTTAAAGGAAAATTATCTTTCAATTTGAAATTCTGAAGGGGGAAAGCATGTTATGTTGCTCGAAGAAGAATTAATACATAACCAATGATTCCTAAAGCTTAGTGAAAGGCATAAATTTGAATATAACCTACAACCATAGAAATAAGAAATAATTATAAAGTGCTGCAAATTAAATTATGTCTAGTTCAAAAAAGCTTAGTGAAAGGCATAAATGCACATAATTTGAATAAAACTTATTGTTGTAACCTAGGTATGCACCCCTGCCCTTTTCCCTCCTTTAACCTATCCATCCATCAATTCTGACTCTTGTGGTTTCTTGCTTAACTTATCCTCAATTTTTATTCATTCAACATCATGACCCTGTCTGTCATTACCTACTTTTCACCATTTTGTTTGATTTATTGAAAAAGGATCACATGTTCTGGTTTGGGTTTCAAATGCATGTCATCATTTTGCTACTAATGGAAAGATGCAGGTCCACCAAGTCTTTGTGTGTGCGCAGGAGACGACCAGGTTCGACAAATATTTTGAAAGATCAGTAAGCTCCTGCAGAGTTGACAATGAATCAAAGCAGGCCATGTCAGGATTGAAATACAAGCAAACAAATGAGTTCAATTTTCAGCCGTCAGATTAAGAAAATATTAAGTCACGACCGTCAGATTTCATTGGAGAGAGATCGACGGTGGGGAGGCATTACAGGGATCGGGAAGCAAATTAAAGTTTCTGCAAGTTGTGAGCTTGCAATCGATCAGGATCGTTGATCTTGCTAGATCAACATATCAAGGGTGCATATCGATCCCGCTACGAATGAGCATCTTCTCATTGCGGGGATCGGGAAGGAAATTAAAGACAGAGCGAGTTGAGTCTCCACAATCACTCGTGGCCATTGATCTTCAAGAAAGGGACACATGTTATACGATCTCGTACTCCAGGAGGAAACAAGAAGAAGCTGAGTGAGTAAAGGATTCCCGAAGTCTGAATTCCTGAAGTAATTGCAAACCGTCCATCAACGAGGCCATATGGAGGTAGATCTTTCACTTCAGAAATATGACACTCCGGAAGATTGTAAGAACTATGCATTGAAAAGGCCCGAAGCCTGAAATCCCGAAGTAATTGCAGACTGTTGATCTCAAATCAACAAGAACCGTTTATCTTTGCAACAGGAAAGAAAGGAATATCAACCGAAGTACCGAGAGATTGCCATGTCAATCCGAGCCCATACTACTCCGGGAGTTATACAAACTTTGCATCTAAATTGACACCATCGCTAAATCAGATAGGAGAGTTCTAATTGTTGATATTATGGTAGTTGTGGGAGATATTAACCTCCACGTGTAACCTTGACAAGAATAGAATATTTTGGGAAGCAAGAAGAAACCCTAAAGCATTGGACATAACCCTAGTAGACAAGTCAGTTAGAGGAAATATTTAATATTGAGTTTTTAGCCTCCAGAATGAAAATTCATCCCAGACAGCTAAGGAAGATAAGTATAAATACAGGATGCCAGAGCTCATTTGCATACACACAACTCACAACTGCAGAAATTTAGTTGTGCGCAAGTCTAGAGAGTAGCAGCAACTGCAACTACTGCAACTTGTAAATTTCGGTTTCAGTTTTGGACTCTCTCTTGGTTATGGTTTGGACTTTCTTCTTGGTATGATAACTCTGGAGAGTGATACACTACCTTGATTGGCTATTAGGCCCAGGGTTTTCTTCCAGAATTATTCTTTGTCAAGGTTAAGGTTCTCGGGGGTGGCTTCGACCTATGGTTGGGTGACAATATTGCTATATTGTCTATGGTTAAACGAGCACATCTATTATTTCTAACAGGTTATGGGCCCACACTATCTTTGGACAATCTAACCATTGGAAGATAGATTAGGAGGATTTGCTTAGTTACAGTTGCAGTTGCAGTCGAAGTTTTTGCTGCAACAACGAAACCCTAACCCTCTTATTGAGGCACCTTGAGTGAAGAGATTGACCTAATTTCTAGATAGCCTAGTGCGCCCTAACCTTGTGCACCTCCTAGTACTCTCAGCAAGCTAAGATGTCAAGTTTGATTTTTTGGTCAAAGTCAAAGGTTGACCAAGTCAAAGAAGTCATGACCTACTCTATGAAGTCAGAAAACAAGTTAGAAGGGGCTTCTAACTTTAGAGCATGGAAGACAATGATTGATCTCATCCTTTCCAAGAATAAAGTGTTGGATATTGTGAAAGGAAATATCATGGAACCACAGTTTGAAGAAGGAAAAGAGAAGGAACTTCAGAACGTTGCAGTTATGGAGAAGTTAAAAGACAATGAAATCAATGCCATGAGTATCACAATGGACTCTGTAAAATACCACTTGATACCCTACATCTCTCATATTGACTCATTTAATAAGATGTACGACGCCATAACTAAACTCTTCTTAGTCAGAAACATTGGACAAGTAATGAGTCTGAAGAATGAGCTCCGTGACACGAAAATGAATGATGATGATAGCATAACATCATACGATGTGAGAATATCTCAGTTAAGAGATCAACTACAAGATATTGAAGAAATCATTTCAGAGAAGGAACTGGTAAATCCAGTACTCAATGGTCTTCCCAAGACATGCGATGTATTTTACGCAAGCATGAACACAAGAAAGGAGTATCCCACATTTGAAAAACTTTGGACTTGCTATGCACAAGAAGAATCAAGGATTAACACAAAAGAGAAATCCCAAAATAAATACGATGATCAAGCTTTCACAACAAAGTTCAAGAATTTCAAGAATAAGAAGAAGTTTGGCTCAAGGAAGAAACCAAATTAAGAAAAGGATATGTCAAAGATACAATGCTTCAACTGTCGAAAATATGGTCACTACATAAATCACTGTCTTGAGTTAAAGAAAAGGAATGAAACAAATAGAGAAACAGTTGCCGAAGAAAGGGAACCCTCAAAGAAAGTCAAGAAGGATAAAACAAACTTCTTCTTCAAAGTCAAGGTAACAATATTCTTCAAATCCCTTGTATATATCATGTTTACATAGTTCCTATACATATCATGTATATCTATTTCTTAAGAAAATATGTTCAAGGGAAACAATACCTATGGAAGAATAAAAGGATAAGGATTGCTATTACAATGACTACAAGTCAAACAATACACATGAAAAGATGAAGTATGTTGACAATCTTTGGTAACAATTCTTGTGGAAGCCATTATATAAGTAATAACTGCCAGATAAGCTGAAATCAGAATGAATCCCGAAGAGAACTAGAAGAAGTCAAAAAAGAGGAAATTAAAAAAAGAATTGTGACACCTTGCAGAAGGCAATAAGAATGCAGACGAAAGCGTGGACTATCTTAGATGGAGGGAGATGATTACAAAATTCCAAAAGAAGAGCATGAATTCATGCATGAAGCAAGGATTATGAGGGAGATAATCCTAAATAATATGATCAATTGAGGATTATGAAGTATCTATCCATGTTTCCATTGAAAGTAGCAGCCATGAAGAGCAACACGTGTTCAGTTTGACTTAATAATAAGTCTTCTTCGAAAAGAAGCCTTAAATTATCCTTGGTTATCCATCTACATCCATGATCCTATGATGAAAGGAAGAAGTTGGAATATTCAAGGCATGGAATCTATAGAAGACTCCATGGACCCAAGAGCTAAAGAGAAACATGAGGAAGAACATGAAGATTCCAAGAGAAAAAGAAAAAGCCAGAACAACCAGTTATTATACCGAAAATCACAAAGACTACTAGGTTGGTTTGAACTCACTAAGAAGCAATCGAGTAGAAGAAATGGAAGTTATGATAAAGAACAATGTGAAAAATACTTATGAATGGAAGCATTGCAAGATTCAGAGGTTCTTCCAGAAAGAGAGAGAAGACTATGACAACAACCTGTTCCAGATATACGTCTTGTAGTATCCATGGATTGGAATTTACATGTAAAAGACTGTTCTTCCCAATAAAGCAAGTGAGAAATAAGCTTATACCAGAAAGAGACCCATGTATGCAGATATAAGAAGACCTTGTATGGATTCAAACAACTTGATGCAAAGTATCTCATATACAATAGAAGTGTGGTGAAAAATTTCTATGACAGAGATAGTGTATCAGAATAGTTACTCAGAAGTCTGGGATGATGGAGTGCTAATCCATGGAAAACTCTCATGATGACAGAAGAAGTGCTACTTGGATATGTTTCAGTTTGAGTCTTGCCACGATGTCATGAGCTAGCAGGAAACAAAAGTGTTGAATTAGACCATGATATATTGTAATGATCAGAGCTATATAAAGCCTTCAGAGAAAACCAGTGTTCCATGACAGCTCGAAGTACATTGAGATCAAGCATTACATTCTCCATGATGAAGTCTAGAAAAGAGAAGTGGTTCTCCAATATATCTCCACATATGAGAAGATAGAAGACATTTTGGTAAAGCCTCTGTCCAAGATGAAAAATTTTGTGTACTTAAGAAACAAGTTTGGGCTCATGGAGACGACTTCCTTATTGAAAAAGGAAGAGATTACTCCCAGGTTGGGAGGGAGCACTCATGTGTTATTGATTTATGTACAATCATTTTTCAGTTCGAAAAATGGTCCAAGATGAGCAGTTCCTTTCCAGTTCAGAAAGTGGTTTGAGATTTTTGATGGACATGCATTTTTCAGTTCGGAAAAATGGTCCATATCGAACAACCATTTTCCTAATGAAAATGGTTCGATAGATTGTTGATGTACCATAGACATCGATTCTCCTTGTGGACAGTGTGGGGGAATGGTCTAGGAAAATCATTATTCTTGGTAGTCACTCTGAGTAGTGGTCAAGTAGAATGGTCCACCTCGCTGAGCAGTCATTCTTTCGAAGTTCAGAGTTGTGAGTAGTTTCGAAGAATGGTCCGTTTTGGAGGTTGGTGCAGGACAATCATTCCCTAGGGAAAAATCATTCTATCAAGGTTTCACTATGATTAGTGTCGGAGGAATGACCCATTTAGGTGAATGGTCCAGGTTTAGCAATCAGAGACATACATTCCCTAGGGCGGACTCATTCTCTCCAGGTTGCACAATGACTAGTGCCAGAGGAATGGTCCAGTTAAGTGAATGGTCCAGGTGATCCGGATTTATTTTCGACACGAAATGAGAGAGGAGATATAATAAAGAAATGCACAGCGATATCGCGTATATCCAATGATATAACATAAATATATCATATATGCAACCATAAACATAGAGATACAGTAATACACAATTTCTATTAATGAAAGAAATGTACAGAGACT